>JAQQPU010013791.1:1465-13184 GCA_029168905.1 Artemia sp. Kazakhstan ARC1039 | reverse complement strand
CATAAGCAAAAGCACAAGCAATATACAACAGCACACATAAACAAATGCAAGCGGTCAAGTAAGGAATGATCTAGAAATTCATTTAAAATTCCATTAAAAAAAATAAAAAATAAAAGTAGAATAGCCAAAGCCCAGGGTACTTTTTTCAGAGTTGAAAAAAGTTTGGAAGATTAAGAAGATTAGTCTGCAAAACAAGATTAGAATATTGGAAGCTGCAACGATGAGAGTGGTCAAGTATGGTTCTGAAGTGTAAGCACTCCGAAAGACAGAGGAGGATTCGTTACATGTCTTCCAGGAAAATTGTCTACGGATTGTTTTGGGTATCCCTCTGACTGACCATATTTCAAACAGTATGCTGTACGAAAAATGTTCTTCAATCTCACTTTTTAAGGCTATAATGAGAGAAACATTGAGATGGCTAGGATACGTTCTGCTGATGAAGGATGACAGATTGTCAAAGATCTTCCTTCTTGGCCAACCATCTAAGGCAAAAAAAGCTGGTCGTCCCTAAATACGATGGGAGAATGCCACGAGTAAAAATTTAAGAGAAATCAGAACTTCTTGGCAGGGTGTGAAGAGGCTTACAATAGATTGGGATGGAGAAGCCTACGTAGTTTTGTTGACCCCTAGGTGGCTTCGTGCTGCAGTGAGTCGTTAGTAGTAATAGATTAGAAGGACCACTCCTTCCTCTCGTTAATTAGTCTCTTTTTTAGTATATGAGAGAATTAGAAGTTAGCCACACCTTCCACTCCATTCTCAGTCCCTCTATTAGGATACAGAAAATGTTTAGAAGAGACCACGCCTTCCTCTTCTCAATTAGTCTCCTCATTACACAGATGAGAGGATCAGAATTGACCACATCTAACATCTTTCTCTTCATTCGGACCAATATTCATTCCGAGCAATTGCATAAATAAGAAAACAAGAACGTTATTCTACCTCAGAGGCATTATAATTCAGCCTTATTCACGTTATGTGTTTGATCTGAGTTCTTTCTTCTTAGTTTCAATAGGATTTAGCAGTGGTATGATGTCATAGAGACTGTTAGCTCTTTTGACATGAAAATTACAGTTGATTGTTCAGTTAAGATATTTATTAATAAAATACGTAAAGTATTTGCTGACATAACTCCAACCTCAGTAAAGCGCATTTTACAAGGAATTGAGTATGATGTAAAAACGTCATAATACCCAACGTAAAAGAACACACACAAAAAAAACAGTTTATTTTGAAAATCCCTTTTTAATCTTTGGCACTAGAGCTTTTAATTTCAAATTGAGCGAGCTGTCTTCGACCACCACTTCTACAAAAACCGATCAGAAGAAAAACAATACATAGAGGCTACATCGCTCTTTTATAGATATCCCCCACTGGGGGCACTTCATTACCCGCACAAGATACGTATAGTTGTTATCCATGAATGGTAGCATCTTATTCCCATTAATGATTAATTAAGAAAAGCCCCAGCATTAATTAAGACAGGACTTTAAAAATACAGGGCTACTTAAAATGGATCAGCCCAGACAATATGCAACCCAGACCTGGTTTAATTTTTTCCTTTGCAGATATAACTTTTATAGCCAGTTTGGTAGCATTCAATAGTTTTACTAGAACCACTTACAGATTTTTACACTCCAAAACAGTAAAAAAAGAGTAACTAGTTACCTTGCAAAATAGTACTTCCAAAGTTTATTGTCTCGAATAATTTCATAAAAAAGTTTCGACGCAGTCAAAAGACGAAGGGCCGATTTGATATCAAGATCGGCCACAATTTTCAATAACAATTCAGGTGGTAGAGAACTCAGATGAGGTAAACGACAGCCACAGGCGTGAAGAAGGGGTATGACAAAGTTACTTTTGAACAGTATTGTCAAGTCACGAATTGATCCAGTTGTATACCGGCGATAGTGCTTAATAGCACACGAACAGTTCTCTGCATTTGCCCCACCTGGAAAAGAAAATGGCAACAATGCGCAACAATACTCCAGCATAAACAATAATATGGCAAAAGAGGTAAGATAGATTTCAAAAATAGACTAAATCAATTTACTGAATCACTTTGTCGATTTTTGAAGCTGAAAGAGTACAGATGAGTTCACTTCACGCAACTTACACCTTCACCCCAGAACGAGCATCTGATCCAAAAGATATATTCAGCTGAATTTATCATCTGTGAGCATTTGTCGCTGTATCATACGGGTGAAACGATAAAGGACACAGTAATTCACAAGCAATGACACAAATGGGACATTGGGATGGAGGAGGAGCTTGCGTAGCTGTGTCGGAATCAGGCGGCTTGGTGCTATGGTGAGTTAGTAGTAGTTGAAGTAGTGAAACAAATGCTTCCTTACCCTATTTATTCTTGCTTGAGTTTTTATTTCATTTATTTGTTTTTTCTATGTTTTTACTTTAATTCCTTTTTTATAAAAGAAATTTTTCTCACTTTAATTCCTGATTTTAAAATTATTTGAGCCGCTCAGATGCCAAATAACAACGCCTCACTCAGAGGCACTTCCCTAGATTTTGATAAATAGCTTTCTGATAATTTCATTAAAAAATCCCCAAAAAAATACCCGCCCCTCAGTCTTTGTAAAATACATTTTTTTGTGCCGCCATTACAAAAGAATTCGCAAATAATCTTGCCCCCCCCCTAAAAAGTTTTGCCTTACTCGTAAAAACATAACGAAAATGTATATAGACAGATTTTCGATTCGCTATTTGAAGTTTTTGTACCCCCCCCCCCCCTGAACAAGAATCCAGGATAAGCCCTTGCTTGAATGTCAGTTTTGACAAACAGATACTCAAAGAAACTTGAGAAACTTCAAGAAATTCAAAGAAAACATGTTTTTATACAGTTTTCCCAATTTTTCGTTGGTTAGATCAAACTACTCGATGACACTGTAAGCTGTCAAGAAAATTGACCTTATTTACGGAAATCGAAGGTCATCCTTAGGTTAGACCTTAGGTTTCTTTTGGAATTTTCCCATCTATCTAAATAATTCTCCGAGATAACTTGGATTTGAACTAGACGTGTTCCCTTTTTTATTGTAATTGTATCATTTTCGTGGTTATTAGTTACACAAATAAAACCTTCTCCTTTGTCGTAAGATATAATCTGTTCTTCGCATAACAGATTTTCAGGAATTTCATTTGACGGGATCGCGAGCCATATTTCGGATTTGCTATCCATTGGTTCAATCATTTTTATTTTTGCAGATTCAATCCACTTATTATTTAAATTTACTTCATTTCTGCAATGTCTCTCAGAATAATTAAACAAATTTCTGGTTATGCCATGTCCTCTTTGTAGCGAGACATGAGGTTCAAAAAATTGCGATATTACAGCGCCAGAAATTTTATTTACTGTTACATTCTCTTCGTAACCTCTGTTACAATTTCTTAAGGTAGAAATTCCTTCCCCTACCTTAGCCGGGTAGACAAGCCTTTCGCTTGCTACGTCTAATAGTACTCTATTAGACCTTAAAAAATTTGCGCCGCTGATGGCTTCATATGGAAAATTGTTGCATATTATAAAGTTTGTCGGAAAAATTCTATTATCCCTTTTTACGTCTAGGCGAATTGAACCTTTTGCATCCAATTTATGCCCTGTCACGCTAGTTAAATTGGTATTATTAAAATTCCTCTGCCGCCTAATATGCGGAGGCAACATATTAAATACGCCTGAGTTTATGATATTAACCGTGGCACCAGAGTCAATTAAAGCCTTAAAGTAAGCCACACAAAAATCATTAAATATAGGTAACTTATTATTACTATCACTAAAGGACGGTACTATTATTGGGTTGGACCTATAAAATATTCTGGGCCCCTTCTGGGTCCAATTTATTCTTCTGAGGGGCCTGACACGTTTCCCTGAGGATTTACTTCATACGTCGGTGTCTGCAATAGAGATTCGGATATGTCCATGGATTCTCTAGCTAATTGATTTACATTTGTTTGTTGATTTTGCCATGTATTATTACGGTAGTTTGGATTTCTTGCACCAGTGCCGGGTGCTGGCGTCGAGTGCAAATGCCGTTGGCTTGAAAAATTTTAATTTCCCGTCGGTAAATTTTCGGGATTTATATATACCATTCTTGCACCATATTGGTTTTGACGAGTATTTGGGTTTTCGAATCGATAATTATTTTGTCTATTGGGGGGAGGATTGTACAAATTTGGTTGTTACGCGTTGTGAGGTACTGATTGGCGCAATATTCCCTGGCTATAGCCTAGTGCACTATTGGCGGTAAAATTTGTTCCCCCGAACAAATGGTTGCCATAATTATGCGTATTACCGACGGCATTCCTTGGTGCCGTTGTGTCCCTAATCCTAAAGCGGTACTCTCACGATATGCCCAGGTCGATTACAGTTATAGCATCTTACAATTGTGGAACTATTTCCATAATTGATTGGTTTAATGGGCTGAAAACGTACTATTTTCTGCCTATTGGGTTCTTGCGTTCTATTTCTTTGTGGCACTGGGGAGTTATCCCTTGAAAAGAAATTTGGAGAAATTTCGCCCTTGAAGGTCAGGCTTGCGTTTGATTCGCCTAGGCTGTTTATTTTTGTTTTACTGTGATTTGCCACGATCGTATCAATTTTGATCATTCGTCCCACCTCCTGAACTGCAAGGTCCAACGTTTGGATGTTTTTGGATATTACCATTCTATATAATTTTGGGGGTAGCCCTTGCAAAAAGGCGTGTAATATGATTTTTCATACAGTTCTCCTGAACCTTTTCCGAATTTTGCTTCTACTGAAATCCGTATATTGTGAAGATATTTTCTTATATTTTGTGTATGGTCAAAGCATACCATTCCGTGTTTTAATTTATTAGTTGAACTAGTTTCGATGAATCTATCTTTGAATGCCGTTAACAATTTTTCTATTGTATTTATCGGCAAGCTGTCATCATCTCCTATAGTATTTTCAATTTGCTTTAGGAAGGTTAAGGCCTGCCCTTTTAATCTTAGTAGGAGCATACCGACTAACGTTTCTAGCTCTGTTTTTGTTAATTCTACAAACTGGGCCAATTGGATATTAAATTCGTTGATATCTGTTTGTCCATCATATTGCGGAATAGATTTTGTTATCTCTTCATTTGTCGCGACCAATTTTTGCGCCATTAATAGTTCGCATAGTTCGTCTGACATTTTTGCGTTTGAATAACTCAAAATAATTTATTTTCACTTAACCTATTTTGGGGGAGGCTATTATCTCCTATGAGATATTTTAAAGGGGTTTCCTATAATAGCTTAGCGGTTATAGGCCTAATCACTTTTTCTTATAAGTCTGTATCTTTCCAATGATATAAATTTAAATTACGAAGTTTGTAGCACAACTAGTTCGCATGTTTTCCTCCAAGTTTACGACCGCGCCAAATGTAATGTTAAGGATTGTGCCAATTGTGCCATCGAGGACTGCGCCACAGCAATGGGGAGTAAGGTAAATGGGTGACCGCGCCACTCTCAATTTTAGAGAGAAAGTAAAATATGTAACTACAAAAGTGTAACCTATTTTCCTCGAAATATCTCCAAATCAGATTCCTTCGGGAGCGCTGCCTATGGAGTACAATTGAACTAGTTATCTACAGTGCGATGAGATACGGGCATATAATAAGAACAAACACAAATAGAAAAGTAATGGATTTATTGAACTTACATTTCAGGTGTACAACAATGTATGTATATCGGCAAGGCTTCACTTCGGTAGGAACATAATGTCTGTAATCATAATGCCTGGGTTCTGTATAATAATAATCCGAAAAACACTTTTCTAACATTATAAAATACTAGTCTTGATTCTGCGCGCTAAGAGCTATTTCAAGATTGGCCCAACTCTTGTGAAGGGCCCGCTACCTTGTAATTATGTTTGCAAACTAAACTCATTATGCTAACTGCCCATCCAATAATTTGTTTTCAATATTTTTGATGATTAAACATTCATACTGCTATGATAACTTAAACTTCCAGTGAACTTT
The DNA here is from genome assembly GCA_029168905.1 of Artemia sp. Kazakhstan ARC1039. Taxonomy (NCBI): domain Eukaryota; kingdom Metazoa; phylum Arthropoda; class Branchiopoda; order Anostraca; family Artemiidae; genus Artemia; species Artemia sp. Kazakhstan ARC1039. Next base: position 7,200 of record JAQQPU010013791.1, on the reverse strand, counting down.
GTATCTAGTGATTTTTTTATTGCCAAGTATCTTCGCGAAATTCAAAACCGTCTCCCTTGATTAGCGCCGATGTTTGGCTGAGACTAATGTGCAGTTTTTCTTTTGCTGATTAAGAATTTAGACTCAAGTTGAAACGGGATTTAAGCTTAATTAGGGGAAGTTTAATTTATGTCGGAATTATCCTTAGAAGGAAAGAATTTTATTTTTTTGTATTTTAAATATATCACATATTACTCACGGTACACATGCGAGCAAGTCAAAAATAAAAATGAAGAAAGACACATGCAGTTAGAACACATGCGACACAGAACATGTGAGCGAGTCAATGAAGATCAACCTGGACAGCGAGAATCAAAACACACGCGGTCTTCTCCAAGTTGAGAGTAAATAGCAAGAGACATGGATTGGGCCTTTCTGAAATCTGTATGAGTAGACGCATGTGTCGTGACAGTCCCTGTGATTCAGCCACTACATAGTCAAGCCAGTTCGTGGGGATCACAAGACCAAGTTTCAATAGTCAATGCAAGGTAAGCTTCGTCAGCAGCTGTATCTGTCACAGCTCTCTAGATTTTCAGTTGGGAGTCTTTAGTTCCAAGCAAAACTGATCAACTCAAGTCATGGAAGTCTTGTAATATGGGTCTAAGAAATACCTATACGAAGTTGTCAGAAAATTAATATCCATGCCTGTCACCAATATCCTTTCTGAGAGTGGATTTGAAGCCTCATTAGTTAATAATTAAATAGTTTGTGGTAGCAAACAGTAAGTAAGGAGCAAATCGGCCAAATAGCAACCGAAACACTAAAAAACGGAATTTTTGTAACAATAGACAAATGAAATGAAATGGCTTTATATGCCGACTCCAGATGCATAAAATTCATCAAGTTTCATGTACCCATCAAAAGCTACGAGCCTGAGAAAATTTGTATAATTTTCTAGAAAGGGCGGGAACGCCCCTAAAAATTCAATGCATCTTAATAAAAATGACACGATCAGATTCAACATATCAGAGAACCATACTGTAAGGTTCTCGAGCTTCGTTCGGGGAAAATGTGAAATTTTGTACTTTTTACCAGAAGAAAGATTACTAATGCGTGTTTATTTGTTCTGTTTTTTTTTGTGTCTGTATGTGTGTTTTCTTTGACAGGGTGATCATATCGAGCCAATGGTCATATAAGATCGGGAGAGGACTCTTTCGAATGGAAATTACAGTTTTAATTCCCAATTTCGTGACCAAAAATGATTGGAGAGCAACTAGATTCCCCCTCTCCCTCCCATGCTCCTTTCCCCCCAAAGTCATCCGATCAAAATTTTGAGATACCCATTTTAACAAGCATATTTGAAAGATCTAGTATCATGCCCATGGGGATCACACGACCCTGAAAGTCCCTGGAGAAAAGGGTTGTAAGTTATGAAATTTGTCCAGTGTTTACATATACTATTTGTTATTGGGAAGTAAACAGACATTTTTAGGGGAGAGTGAATTTTATGTGGAGGGGAGGGGGAATTTTCTGCGGGGGGCATTTTCCAAGGAAAGAATTTTCCTTGGCGAGGGAAGTTTCTGGGGAAGAAATTTAAAAGGGAAACCATATATGGGGACGGGGGAAGTCACCAGAATTTTCATACAAAATTCTTTTTATTTGATTTACTTCGCTCTGTCTATTCAATTCTACACGTGGAGCTATTCGGGGAAAATTGCTCAGGGAAACCTTTGAAAGGAGTTGAGTGTCCGGTGATTTTTCCGTTGGGGGATTTTCTGCGGGGGAGATTCTACATGTGGGTAATTTCACGTGAGAGAAACTTTCTATTGAGATATTGGGAGGGGAGAATTTCGAAGAAAATTTTCCACGGAGGGAGGATTTCCGGCATGATTTGAAAACTTTTATGTAGAATTTTGTTTCTAAAATAAGTTTTTGTCCCACCACCTGCACAATTAAAAGAAACAAAGGTTCGGCGATATGTCTTTCATAATGACAAAAGACAAGCCGAGGCAAAAGTAGAAGTTTTTGTCCCACCACCTGAACAACTAAAAGCACAAACAAACCTCAGAAAATCAGGCTGATTTTCTGATTTTCTGTGGTTTCGATGAAATCACACCCCAGAAAACCAACCTTTCAAAAGATGCTTGTATTATATTAAGTTTTAGTAACAAAATGATGTGGTTTAGTTCTTTACTAGGTTTCAGCTATCTCTACAGCCATCATACCGATGAAACTTACATAATCCCCATTTATAACGAACCATACTAATCTTTTATGTATTAATTAAAAAAAAACTTTCCGAAAAATAAGTTTTTCAAAGAAAAGTAAAGGCCATTTTAAACTTATGCTCAGCAGATACAAATACCTTTTAAAATTCAAACTCAAAACGACCAGGAATTACTATTAATGAATAAATGAAACCCGAAACGAACAGAAATTAAATAAACAATTTAGCAAAAACATACAACAAGCAATAATATAAATGAATAAATAGATCTTAAAGCGAGTAATGCTTAGATTGAATACGAGTATCAAGCTTAAAACGAAAAAGAATATTTTCCGATTGAAGTATAAATGAAACTTAAAACGAACAGAAATTAAATAAACAATCAAAGCAAACAAACATACAATAGATATTAATGTAAATTAATAAATAAACCTTAAAACGAGTGAAACTTAAAATGAATATGCAAATCAAGCTTGAAACGAACAAAAATCACAACAAACAAGAGTTTGGGTATGACCTCCTTCTCTCACTGTAAAAGTCTAAAACCTACTGCGTCATTGGCGCTTTACTGAAAACCAATTTTATGACAAATATTTTCTTTTGTACTTAATATTGAAAATAAACATTAAAATCATAGAAACATTTTGAACTGATGAGCTTTCAGCAATTAATATCATTATATATCAATTATTCAGTATAATTTCTTATCTCTTTTTAAAGTTGTTAAAGACGAATATAGTTTCCCTACAAACAAGTGTTTGGATACTGCCTCCTTTCTTAACTGTAAATAAAAACCAAAAGCCTACTGCGTCATTGGCGCTTAACTGAAAACAGATTATATTAATAATATTTTCTTTTCCAGTTCTTATAGTATTGAAAATAAAAATACAATTACAGTGAAATAAATTCTTGAACTGATGGATCTTTCAACAATTAATATCATTATACATCAAATATTCAATTTGATGCTGTTTATACTTTCCAAGACTGTTCAAGACGCATATAGTTTTCAGTAAAAGTTTTTTTGTTATCAGAACTTTGAACTATTCTTAACAAAATGTCTATCTCAAAATTTTTATCTGATGCATTTAGGGCGTGGAGGAGGAGGGGGGCTAGTTGCCCTCCGATCTCTTTTGACGCTTAAAAAGTGAACAAGAACTTTCAATTTGCAATCAAACGAGCCCTCTCCGAAGTTTATACAAGCATCCCTTCCATAAGAACTATATATGCCCGTAGAGCATTACTCATAACGCCTGCCTCCGGGCCCCGACAGGTTCCGTCGACACAGGATTTTTTCTTATCTAACCTTTGAACTATTATTAATGAAATGGCTATTATAAAATTTTTATCAGATGGGCTTGGGGAAAAAAGGGTGTGTGGGAGGGGACTAGTTGCCCTCGGATATCTTTTGACTCTTAAAAATTGAAATAGAACTTTCAATTTCCAATCAAATGAGCCCCCTCTAAGGTTTACACGAGCATCCCTTTCATAAGAACCATATACGCCCCCTGGACAACAGTTATAACGCCTATCCCCTGGGCTCTGGGGGGCGTTTTTGTTATCTAATTTTTGAACTATTTCCAAAACCCTGTCTATCTCAAAATTTGTAGCGGACGCGATTGGGGAAAAAAGCGTGGAGGGGGGGGGCTATTTTAACTCTCTTGACTCTTAAAAGTGAACTTTCAATTTCCAATCGAATGAACCCTCTATGAAGTTTATACGAGCATCCCTTTCATAAGAACCATACATGCCCTTAGGGCATAACTTAGAACGCCTTCCCCTGTGCCCTGGGGGGTTCTATTGACACCGGATTTTTTCTTACCCGACCTTTGAACTATTTTTAACAAGATGTCTATCTCAAAATTTTCATCAGACGGATTTTGAAAAAGAAGGCGTGGGGGGGGGCTAGCTGCCCTCGGATCTCTTTTGACTATTAAAAAGTGAGCTCGAACTTTCGATAACCAATCAAATGAGCCCTCTCTGAAGTTTGTACGAGCATCCCTTTCATACGAACAATATATGCCCCAGGGCATAACTTACAACGCCTGCCCCCGGGCCCCGGGGGGTTATGACGACACCTGAGTTTTTGTTATCTGACTTTTGAGACATTTTTAACTTAAAGGTTATCTCAAAATTTGTATTGGATGCATTTGGTGAAAAAGGGCCGTGGGGGGGGGGGCTAGTAAACCTCCAATCTCTTTTGACTCTAAAAAACTTAACTAGAACTTTCAATTTCCAATCAAATGAGTCATCTCTGAATTTTTTACGAGCATCCCTTCAATAAGAACCATATATTCCCCCAGGGTATAACTTACAACACCTGCCCTCGCCCTGGGGGGCTGAGTAGACCACTGAGTTTTCGTTATATGGTCATTGAACTATTTAAAAAAAAACTATCTCAAAGTTCTTATCGGATGGGTTTGAGGAAAAAAGGGCGTGGAGGAGGGGCTAGGTGCCCTCCAATCTCTTTTGACTCTTATAAAGTGAAAGAACTTTCAATTTTCAATCAAATGATGCCTCTTTGAAGCTAATACGAGCATCATTTCCATAAGACCCATATATGCCCCAAGGGCATAACTTACAACGCCTGCCCTCGGGCCCTGGTGGGTTTTGTTGACACCGGAATTTTTGTTATATGACCTTTGAACTATCTTAAAAAAAATAGCTATCTTAAAATTTTTATTGGATGCATTTGGGAAAAAGGGTATGGGGAAGGGGAGCTGGTTACCCTCCAATATCTTTTGACGCTTAAAAAGTGAACTAGAACTTTCGATTTCCAATCAAATGAGAACTCTCTGAAGTTTATACGAGCATTCCTTCCATAAGAACCATATATGCCCCCAGGGTATAACTTATAACCCTTGCCCCGAAGACTGTGGGGGGAGTGTCCTGCTCAAAAATATAATTTCCATAACTTTCAACTATGTTGAACAAAATGGCTATATCAAAATTTAATAGGATGTATTTGGGGAAATGGTGGGCGTGGAAGGGGTGTCAGTTGCCTTAGAATCACTTTCGACTATTAAAAAGGGAATTAGCCATTTAAAATTTCCAATCGAATGAGCCCTTTCTGAAGTATCTACGACAACGTTGACTATACAAAACCTTGTATGCCCTCAGGACATAACTTAAAACCCTTGCCCAGAGGGCTGTGGGGGAGTTGTCATCCTCAAAGACCTAATTTCCAGAACTTAAAACTACGTTAAATAAAATGGCTGTCTCAAAATTTTAATTGGATGTGTTTGGGAAAAAGGTGGGCGTGAGAGGGGGGTTAGTTGCCCTCAAATCACTTTCGACTATTAAAAAGGGCGCTAGCCCTTTGAATTTCCAATCGAATGAGCCTTTTTCGAAGTTTCTACGACAACGCCTTCTATAAAGACCTTATATGCCCCCAAGGTATAACTTAAAACCATTGCCTTGAGGGTTGTAGGGGAGTGTCCTCCACAAAAACATATTTTCTATCTGGAAATCAACTACGCTGAACAAAATGGCTATCTCAAAATTTTGATTGGATGTGTTTGGGGGAATG
>JAQQPU010013790.1:0-11159 GCA_029168905.1 Artemia sp. Kazakhstan ARC1039 | reverse complement strand
TTCAGGAAATTATGAAAAATTTGTAAACAAACTCTTTCTTGAATTCTATTCCTGGACATACAATACGGTAATTTCATTCAAGAAATTATAAAATAAAATTGTTAACAAACTCTTTCTTGATTTCTCCTTAAGGATACACAATACAGACATTTCCTTCAAGAAATTATAAAAAAAAATTGTAAGCAAATAACAAACTCTTTCTTGATTTCTCCTCAAGGATACACCATATGGAAATTTCATTCAAAAAATTATGAAAAAATTGTAAGTAAGTATCAAATTCTTTCTTGAATTTGCCTCATGGATAGACAATACAGAATTTTCATTCAAGAAATTATGAAAAAATTGTAAGTAAGTAACAAACTCTTTCTTGAATTCGCCTCTTGGATACACAATACTGAAATTTCATTAAAAAAATTATGAAAAAATGTAAGTCAGTAACAAACTCTTTTTTGAATTCACCTCTTGGGTACACAATACAGACATCTCATTCAAGAAACTCTGAAACAATTTTAAGTAGGTAATAAACTCTTTCTCGAATTCACCTCATGGATACACAATACAGATTTTCAATCATGAAATCATGAGAGAATTGTAAGTAAGTAACAAACTCATTCTTGAATTCACTTCTTGGATACACAATACAGAAATTTCTTTCATGAAATTATGAAAAAAATTGTAAGTAATTAACAAACTTGTTTTGATTTCACCTCTTGAATACAGAATACAGACATTTCATTCAAGAAACTATGAAAAAAAATTTAAGTAAGTAAAAAACTCATTCTTGAATTCGCCCCATGGGGCCTAGTGAGAGAGACATGCAAAAAGCTAGATTCATTTAGATTCACTTATCGTGACGCATAGAGTACAATTGGTACAGCTGCAAGCATATTTCATGTTGTTATAGATGGCAACACACCTGCTCAGTCACAAGTTGTGGTGAATTTAGGCTAGATGGGTTATAGATGGCAGCACACTCACCCAGGCACACAGTAATAGTGAGAGAGAGAGAGAGAGATGCAAAAAGTTAAGTTAATTTAGGTTCACTTTGAGTTGTGCGCCACTCTAAAGAAATCAACTGTCTGTATTGTGTATCCTTGAGGAGAAATCAAGAAAGAGGGTTTTTACAAATTTTTTTTTCATAATTTTTTGAATGAAATTACCGTATTGTATGTCTAGGAATCGAATTCAAGATAGAGTTTGTTTTGAATTTTTTCATAGTTTCCTGAATAAAATGTCTGTATTGTGCCTTCAAACGGCGAACTAAAGAAAGAATTTGTTACTTACTTTGACTTTTGTCCTAATTTCTTAAATGAAATGTCTGTATTGTGTATCCAGGAGGAGAATTCAAGAAAAAATTTGTTCCTTACTAACAATTTTTTCATAATTTCTTGAATGAAATTTCTGCATTGTGTATCCACGTGGTGAGTTCAAGAAAGAGTTTGTTTACAATTTTTTTTATAATTTCCTGAATTAAACTTCTGTATTATGCATTCAAACGGCGAATTCAAGAAACAGTTTGTTACTTACTTAGAATTTTGTGATAGTTTCTTAAATGAAATGTCTGTATTGTGTATCCAGGAGGCGAATTCAAGAAAGAATTTGTTACTTACAATTTTTTCATAATTTCTTGAATGAAATTTCTGCAGTGTGTATCCATGAGGTACAGAATTTTCATTCAAGAAATTATGAAAAAAATGTAAGTAAGTAACAAACTCTTTCCTGAATTCGCCTCTTGGGTACACAATACAGACACCTCATTCAAGAAACTATGAAAAAATTGTAAGTAGGTAACAAACTCTTTCTCGAATTCACCTCATGGATACACAATACAGATTTTCAATTATGAAATCATGAGAGAATTGTAAGTAAGTAACAAACTCATTCTTGAATTCACCTCTTGGATACACAATGCATAAATTTCATTCATGAAATTATGAAAACAATTGTAAGTAAGCAACAAACTTGTTTTGATTTCACCTCTTGAATACACAATACAGAAATTTCATTCAAGAAACTATGAAAAAAATTTATGTAAGGAACAAACTCATTCTTGAATTCGCTGCAGGGGGCCTAGTGATAGAGACATGCAAAAAGCTAGGTTCATTTAGATTCACTTATCGTGACGCATAGAGTATGGTTGGTACAGCTGCAAGCATAGTTCATGTTGTTATAGATGGCAACACACCTGATCAGTCACAAGTTGTGTTGAATTTAGGCTAGATAGGTTATAGATGGCAGCACACTTTCCCAGGAACACAGTCATAATGAGGGAGAGAGATGCAAAAAATTAAGTTAATTTAGGTTCACTTAGAGTGCTGCGCCACTCTAAAGAAATCAAATGTCGGTATTGTGTATCCTTGAGGAGAAATCAATAAAGAGGGTTTTTACAAAAAAAATGTCATAATTTTTTGAATGAAATTACCGTATTGTATGTCTAGGAATCGAATTCAAGAAAGAGTTTGTTTAGAATTTTTTCATAGTTTCCTGAATAAAATTTCTTTATTGTGCATTCAAACGACGAATTAAAGAAAGAATTTGTTACTTACTTAGAATTTTTTCCTAATTTCTAAACTGAAATGTCTGTATTGTGTATCCAGGAGGCGAATTCAAGAAAAAATTTGTTCCTTACTTACAATTTTTTGATAATGTCTTGAATGAAATTTCTGCATTGTGTATCCATGAGGTGAGTTCAAGAAAGAGTTTGTTACTTACTTACAGTTTCTCATAATTTCTTGAATGAAATTTCCCTATTGTGCATCCAAGAGGTGAAAAAAATAAATAGTTTGTTACTTACTTGCGATTTTTCCATAATTTCTTGAATGAAGTATCTGTATTGTGTATTCAAAAGGTGAAATCAATAAAGAGTTTGTTACTTACTCACAATTTTTTTTATAATTTCTTGAATGAAATGTCTGTATTGTGTATCCAGGAGGAGAATTCAAGAAAGAGTTTGTTACTTACTTACAATTTTTTCGTTATTTCTTGAGTGAAATTTCCATATTGTGTATCCAAGAGGTGAATTCAAGAAAGAGTTTGTTTGCAATTTTTTTCATAATCTCCCGAATTAAATTTCTGGATTTTGCATTCAAACGGCGAATTCAAGAAAGAGTTTGTTACTTACTTAGAATTTTGTCATAATTTCTTGAATGAAATTTCCATTTTGTGTATCCAAGAAGTGAATTCAAGAAAGAGTTTGTTTACAATGTTTTTTCATAATTTCCTGAATTAAATTTCTGTATTATGCATTCAAATGGCGAATTCAAGAATGAGTTTGCTATTTAATTAGAATTTTGTCATAATTTCTTGAATGAAATGTCTGTATTGTGTATCCAGGAGGGAAATTCAAGAAAGAGTTTGTTACTTACTTACAATTTTTTCATAATTTCTTGAATGAGATTTCTGCATTGTGCGATTGAAATTTCCGTATTGTGTATCCAAGAGGTGAAAACAATAGTTTGTTACTTACTTGCGATTTCTACATAATTTCTTGAATGAAATGTCTGTATTGTGTATCCAGGAGGAGAATTCAAGAAAGAGTTTGTTACTTGCTTACAATTTTTTCATAATTTCTTGAATGAAATTTCTGCATTGTGTATCCAAGAGGTGAATTCAAGAAAGAATTTGTTACTTACTTTCAATTTTTTCATAATTTCTTGAATGAAATTTCCCTATTGTGTATACAAGAGGTGAAAACAATAAATAGTTTGTTACTTACTTGCAATTTTTTCAAAATTTCTTGTATGAAATATCTGTATTGTGTATCCAAGAGGTGAAATTAATAAAGCGTTTGTTACTTACTTACAATTTTTTTATAATTTCTTGAATGAAATGTCTGTGTTGTGTATCCAGGAGGAGAATTCAAGACCGAGTTTGTTACTTACTTACAATTTTTTTTCATAATTTCTTGAGTGAAAGTTCCATATTGTGTATCCAAGAGGTGAATTCAAGAAAGAGTTTGTTTACAATTTTTTTATAATTTCTTGAGTGAAATTTCCATATTGTGTATCCAAGAGGTGAATTCAAGAAAGAGTTTGTTTACAATTTTTTTCATAATTTCCTGAATTAACTTTCTGTATTGTGCATTCAAATGGCAAATTCAAGAAAGGATTTGTTAATTACTTAGAATTTTGTCATAAGAATGAAATGTCTGTATTCTGTATCCAGGAGTAGAATTCAAGAAAGAGTTTGTTACTTACTTATAATTTTTTCACAAATACTTGAGTGAAATTGCTGTATTGTGTGTCCGGGCAGTGAATTAAAGAAAGAGTTTGTTTACATTTTTTTTCATAATTTCCTGAATTAAATTTCTGTATTGTGCATCCAAACGGCGAATTCAAGAAAGAGTTTATTTCTTACTTACAGTTTTTCATAATTTCTTGGATAAAATTTTTGTATTTTATAAAATACAGAGTTTTTTTTACAATAAAGAGTTTGTTATTTACTTGCGATTTTTCATAATTTCTTGAATGAAAATTCCATATTGCGTATCCAAGAGGTGAATTCAAGAAAGAGATTGTTACTTACTTACAATTTTTTCATCATTAAATGAGTGAAATTTCTGCATTGTGTATACAAGAGGCGAATTCAAGACAGAATTTGTTACTTACTTACAATTTTTTCATAATTTCTTGAATGAAATTTCCCTATTGTGTATCCAAGAGGCGAAAACAATAAAGAGTTTGTTACTTACTTGCGTAAGTAACATATTATAGTTCACTATCCAATGATAAAAGTCAATTTCTTCGAGTTCCATAAAGAATAATAAAAATGCATATTCAAATATAACACCATAAGATTATTTTTTCAAACCGATAAATTCTGTGTCATACAGTCCTATTATCTTGGAAGCTATTAATGTAGTATTTAAGTAGAGAAGTACTTCATCAAACTTTTATACCTTCGCTCAAGTTTGAATGGAGCTATGGCTATGGGGATGAGTCCTAAAACCATCTGAATTCATTGTGGGGAGGAGTCAGAAAACCCAAGGAATTCATTGCGAGGAGGAGTCATAGAACTCTCGGTGTCTATTGCATACAAATGAAGCCTGGAAATTACAATTTTTTCATAATTTCTGAATTGTGTATCCAAGAGGTGAATTCAAGAAAGAGTTTGTTACTTACTTACTTACAATTTTTTGATAATGAAAAATCTGAGAATGGATGATGATAAAGAATTTATTCATTCTAATACATAGATTTTGTCAACGTTATCCGACGTATCCGAAAAATGATATCGATAAAGAATGTTAATAAAGAGTTTGTTCAATTTAATACTTAAATTATGTCAGTGTTATCAAACGTATCTGTCAAAAGACATTGATAAAGAATTTATTCACTCTTATACTTAGATTTTGTCAATGCTATCCCATGTATCTGTCAATAGCTGTTGATAGAGAATTTATTCATTCTTATACTTAGATTTCTCTATGTTAACCTATATATCCGACATATGATGTATGCAAATTCATTTTCTTATATCTCCGATGCTTTAATAGACATTCTAAACGTTTGATATGCTAGCTTACTCTAAAAATAATGAACTCATAACAAGTTAATGCATAATATATTTTTAATAAAATAATGTAATATAGAATATTAATACAAAAAATATATTATTATTCATTATTAATATCAATTCACAACTTTGGACAAAATGCACAACTTTGAATCTGTTCCATAAAATAGTTCACCATGTTCTCTCTTGATATTGTACCTATTGTCTTCTCTTAGCTCGTAATCAGTAGAATAATCATTATTCGATTTTGAGTCATACACTATTTTTACTGGTGTGTCAACGACAGGTTCAATATGCGTTTAGTCTTTGGTATTATTTGGTTCATTGACTTTTTTATCAATGGTAGTAACATTTGCTGGCACTTTGTTTTTTATCGATTCATCCTTATATTTCTTAGTGATATTTTCTACTAATACCCCTTTTTTCTGGCAATTTCACTGTCTATTTCAACATTATTTTTACACAGGTAACAGTTTCGGCACGTAGAAAAGATATGGTTTATGATACTAGTAGAAGAGTAGGCCTTTCTTTTCCTCTTTGCTTTCATTTGAATACTAATACCCGAAAGCTGACTATATGGTTTAACACTGGGTAACATGTTACCACAAGCACTAGCAAGAAGATGCCTCTCTTCATCAACTATTATATCTATTTTGGCATTCTCTTTGAGTGCAATCATCTCTGGGGATCTCAATCTCGAATATCCACCATCATAAGAGTTGAATTTTTTGGTACTCCAAAGAAATTTAATTCCTTACTGTCATGACAATGCACTCATACGTTTCCGATAGTGCTACCACTTGTACTTATTTCATAGTTAAAATACTTCTCCTTGTCAGCATTCAATACTACAATAACACTATCGTGTGAACACACTTTCTTAAAATGCTTCATCTTCACCTTTTAGAGATATGAGTTGTGTTTATCCATCCACTGCGTAAAAAATATTGATTTAATACATGCAATAAACTTGGTAATGTCAATAACCGGTCATAGAGTGCCAGTGGGAAAGCCGAATCGTGTCTCTGAGCAAGCATAGTGTACGATTGGTAGAGCTGTAAGCAAATTTCATGTCATTTTAAGATACGTAAGAAAATTAATAATTTCGTTCCAAAAAAAATTAGTTAAAAAAAGTGCTACTTCAAACATAATTTTTCTAATAGTAAAAGTCACGACTACCATTTCTATATCATTCTCATTTTGAATTTGGAAAATATTAAATGTGATTTTTTTTATGTTTTAAGTATATTTCATGTCATTCTAAGAGATGTAAAAAAAAGTTGAAAAAACACCATAATTAAAAAAATTAAAAAAAACAAAAAAAACTTCAAAAAAAGTATAAGAAATGGGGGAAGGGGGCTAAAAAATTGGGGAGGGGGAGCGTCTTGGAGGTTGGGGGTATTGGGAGGGTTCTGAGGTTGAGGTCCTTGGTGATTAGGGTCAATTATGCTTGTGGTCCTTGATGGTTCATACTAATAATCACCTCACTACTTGATTTCTAAGGATATCTAAGGATTGTTCTGAATTTCTTTAATAAAATTCTTTTCTTTCCATCTACATATCTATTAGTATTAAATTTTTAGTATACTAGAACGTTAGAGCATATTTTATAATGACAACACTGTTCAAACGGTACTTGTGTATTACACAGAACACATCGCGGAAGGAATGCTAGGTCAATTTACAAGGTCATTTTATCATCGTCAACCATTTCCATAGATTGATGCTATTCCAAATTTATAATAAATGGCCTTTGAGTTAACAACCCCTTCGGGGTTACCTTAACTGGTAGTCAGTTTAACCCTTTTTACCACCTTCATACAATCCAATCATCAATTAAGATCATTCTCATCCCTATTATTCAATCACCAACTAAGATCATTCATAGAGTTCAATTCGTAAATGCTATATCACTATCATGTGAACACACTTTCTTAAAATGCTTCCTCTTCACCTTTTAGAGATATGAGTTGTGTTTAGACCCCGGCGCCGCGCCGATGAGGGAAGAACAGTTGCGGCGGGGCCTAAAACAGCACGCCGCGCCGCAAGTAAGATGTTGGCGGTGCGCTGCTGGCGTGATCAATGTTGACCGCAAACATTAATGTTTCCATCAGTCTTTCTCAAATCACAGCTTAAATTTACAACAGATTCGAGCCTATTCATGAGTTAAAAAATTCACAAGTGGCTGGCTGGAAACTGGTCTTCTTCGTTATTCATCAAGAGAAGTAGAAATGTGGTAGAAACGAAATGGATGTGGCGTTTCAGAACCCTTGCATAATACGAGTAGTTGAAGTATCTATTAGTTATGTATTCTTAACATAAAAAAATTATCAAAATTAGTAGTTTTTTTCATCGAGCATTACTGCATACAAAATTTGAAATACCGCATCCCAAAATTCTTCAGTTATATGGGTAAAAACTTTGAATATAACTTTGAACTTAGAAGCTTAATTGTTTCATAATGCCCTTTGCCTGTATCTGTTTTGTCACCTTTAAAACAGTTGAAATGGGCGACTTTGATATTGATTGTTTTTTTTGCTCTTTTGGATTCTTAAAAAGACTTTTTGTATTAAAAACTAGTTTTTAATTACAATTAAAAAAATATATATTTTAAAGGTTTTTGGCTTCTTTATAGAATATATGTCATGTAGCTAAGGCTGAACTGCTGCTTTTTTATTGCTTATGGCTGCTCTTTTGGATATTATTCGGTTTTTTCTTTTTGGGATTCATTCCAAATTATAAATTGATAAATACCTAATATCAGTCAAATTATAAACTGCATATAAAAGGAGTAAATATATCAAATTGAAAAATACATGATGAACACTTCACATGAGAACACTTCAATTACAATGAAACAAAAAACACTTAATAGTTTATTCGGTATGAAGAAAAATTCAATGCCAGCTATTTTCTGGTAAAAAATGAAAAGCTCATCCGTTATAAATGTAATTAAATGAAATAATATGCACACTGAAGCAGCTCCTGGAAGATGTTGAGATTTTCATCCTAGTTCGTCACTTTTAATCCAAGCAAAATGTTAGGAAACTTAGTATCAATTATTGAGTTTAAGTTTTGATTTCCAAATGCTCACAAAAATTCCCAAATTTAAGAAAGTCGAAATAATAAGTCACCTGTGGTCAAAATACTCAAAGACTCCTCTTAGATTCCCACCCAGGCTCAAAGCTTCTGCTGTGGTAATTTCCATGGAAATCTCAAAAGAGTTTCTTTTTAAAATAGCTTTCAAGTGTAGTTACGGGTATTTAGCCTTTTTTGCTTTTCTTCAAAGCTTTGAAAAAAGTGTTATAATATTCCAAATGTTACATTTGTTATATTTTTGCATATTTTTGGTAATCAATTGTGGGGTGATCAAATTTTTTAAACCACTGTAGATACGTAAGAACGTTGCAACATCTAGTACCCTGAGGTCATAAGACTGTCAAAGACTCCTCCTTGAACCTTCGAAATTAAAAGCTTTTATTATGACCTGGGCTTTTAATGTAACTTGGGCACTGGACAAAGGGCGTCATTGTCACTCGAACGCAACGTTAGGTGGGGATGTCGATATCGCTTTCGTCACACCCATTAGTTTTAGTGTGAATCTGCCTGGTACTTATGAATGAATATTTTCAAATTAAACCCGTTTCATCAATAAGAAAAAAAACGGTTTGGACGCATATGTCCCTTTCCCTTTGGACGAAAAAACCATGCAAGTGCTGTATCAAGTATGACTCACGAAAATCTTGTTAATTTTTGTCAACTTTTCAACTTTTTGGCATCCCTGCTTTCAATAAAAAAAAAATCAAGGTACTATCACTTAAATATAATAACTCCCTATGCCTTCCCTTTGGATACTATCTCTATAGGATACCGTCTCTGCTTTAAATAAAAAAATAATTAACTTATTGTCACCCCTGCTTTCAAAAAAAAATCGAGGTATTCTTTTCTATTCAGCGTAATTCTTCAGGGCCTTTATATAGGTTACTACTAATGTTAAGGCTGAGTTTGAACTAAATCAAAACATAGTATGTGCATGTAATGTTGCCAAAAGGGTGCATAAAGAATATCTCAGGAACACCTAAGAGCATTACGTCAAAACTTTCAGGACATGTTGAGGGGGATGTTGAACTAACTAAAACACACTATGTGCATGGTACCACTTCTACTTCTACTAATAGTCTACTACTTCTACTTACGGTTAGGTTATTAAGGAGAAAATTTCTGGAAATGCTGAGGGGATAGTTGAACTAATTTAAAACACACTGTGTGTATGCAGGTTGTCAAAAGGAAGCACCAGCATTTGAATTTAAAAAAAATCAGCAATGTATATGCAGGCTGTCAAAAGATCGTATCAGTAATATTTCAGAAATGGCTTAGAATATTAAGTCTAAACTTTCAGGGCATGTAATGGAAGACGTTGAACTAACAAAATGGTAATATGTCCATACCACTATTGCTTCTATTAGTAATAGTACTGCTAATGCTGTTATTAGCGCTACTATTATTAAAGCTAAAAGTATTAAGGTGAAACTTTCAGGACTGTTGAAAGCTAACACACACTGTGGCTTTCAAACACCAGAACATAATTTGATTTTTGCCAGAAAAATAAATTCATTTTAAACATTTTCTCTTTAATAGTTTTATGGAATCCAAAATTATTAAGACTTTCAGGAATGAATATCAGTGAATACTAAACTGTCGAGAAATCTTGATTATGTTGATCATTTTTTTTTCTTACGTTATGAGAAATAAAAACACATAGCTCGAAATAAAGATTGTTTTCAGTAAAGTACATATTATGTTCCGGTCTATAGAAGCCACAAAAGGCGTTAGCCCAACTTTTTTTTGTGGTAGTTTCTGTTTGTTTTGAGTTTGGCCTAGTTATTTATTGTAATTTCTTTTCGTTTTGGGTTTCATTTATTTATCGATAGTTGTTTACGGTAGACTAGTTTCACGTTTGAAAAAATTTTTGACCTAGTCTCTGCTCATCTTTGGTTTGATTTAGCTCTTTACTTTTCTTTGGTTGAAAAAGTTTTTAAAGTGAGTTTTAAGATAAGACAAATACTTCTTAGGAAAGAAGCACTTGAACCTTAGATATCACCTTCACGTTTGATCAATAATGTTTTATTACAGGTTGTATGGATATTCTTTGTTGGTTCAAATCTGGCGTCTTTGAGGCATATATCTTGTCCTTTTAATCTCCTTTGCACTTGTCGAGTTGAGAGATCCTTTCTTAGTAAGTACCCCTTTTTCCGCTGTAAAATTCACCAGGTGTGTCAAGTTCTATAGATAGACAGATAGATCATGTATTTCAAAAGCCCAAACCCCACCCTCTACGGAATTTCTTTAGTAGACATATTTCTTGATCCTCAAACATAAATCGTACCTGGCTTTCTAAATCTGTTGGTAGATCACGGGAACCAAAACTATCATTCCATAAATAAGGCATTCCCACTCTTTCTAGTAATGACTTAATTTGGGATGGCCAGGACGTTTTCAAACCATAATCCAACATGTGATAATAAGTTGCTCTTACTAATGTACCTTCATTACACCTAATGAGCTTCAACCAAAATCTAAGCATCAAAATAGACCTACGTAGTTTTAACGAAACCAGGCCCATATCACTTTTCAGAATCTGTGAA
>JAQQPU010013789.1:3209-17129 GCA_029168905.1 Artemia sp. Kazakhstan ARC1039 | reverse complement strand
CGACATTAAATCTTAAAACGAACAGAAATTATTCCGTATATGAAAGGAGCTGTGCCCTCCTCAACGCCTCGTTCTTTACGCTAAAGTTTGACTTTCTCATAACTCTTTTTTTTAAACAATAAAAACTTTAGCGTAAAGAGCGAGGCGTTGAGGAGGGCACAGCCCCTTTCATATACGGAATAATTTCTGTTCGTTTTAAGATTTAATGTCGCTCCTTACTTTCAGTTTAAAAAACTTTGTTTTTTTTATTTAAAGGCTGCGAAAGTGGGGGGTTTTGGGGGCGGCAGCCCCCCAACTGTGCCTCCTAATCCCTGTACGTTTTAAGGTTCGACCTTGTAACTCAGCCTCTTTAACTCTTTAGAAAACGTAGTTTTTTTCAAATAATCCCTTGAAGGGTTGACGTACAGCAGTGTATGAATTTGTCAGTTTGCACATTGATTAAACACAGAATATTCAAAGCTATGCCAAGGTTATAAGATATGATAAAAATGTCATATATTTCTGGTTGAAATATTAAAGCGAAAGGATTTAAAAAAATTAAAATAATTACATCTGGACTAAATACTAAATTGACAACGGCATTTCGGGCATATAAAGAAATCTAGCTGAGGTTTTTTTTTCTCCTGTCACAGAAAATTTATCTCCTCGTTTCTTTTACCCTCCTGCCTCGCTTCATGTCCTTTACCATTAATTAAAAAAACAAGTTTTTTTTAACTGAAAGTAAGGAGCGACATTAAAACTTAAAACGAACAGAAATTATTCCGTATATGAAAAGGGCAGTCTCCTCCTCAACGCCTCGCTCTTTACGCTAAAGTTTTTTATTGTTTTAAAAAATAGAATTGTGAGAAAGAGTCTAACTTTAGCGTAAAGAGGGAGACGTTGAGGAGGGGACAGCCCCTTTCATATACGGAATAATTTCTGTTCGTTTTAAATTTTAAGGTCGCTCCTTACTCTCATTTAAAAAAACTTGTTTTCTTATTGAATTTTTGAACTTTTTTGAATTAATACAGGTTTTGATTTGGGCTCACCGTACATGAATAATTAAAACACAATTTGCATATTAATTTTACTTTTATTTGGTTAAATGGCTTTCTCGGAAGTTGTTTAATTTTATTTACGAACGTTTTTATTAGTAATAAATATACGTAACTTATGAATTAACTTACGTAACGAACTTCTATATTCATATATTTTTAATACGTATATTAGGGGGTTCGCTCCCTAGTCAATACCTCGCTCTTTACGCTAAAGTTCGAATTTTGTTCCAATTCTTTATAAATGACCCCTTAATCACAATGGCCGTTAATTAGAATAAATAGCTCTTATGAAAATACTAAAAAAATCTTTGGCTTAAAGAGCGAGGCATTGACTAGTGGGCGAACCCAATGATATACGTAATAATTTCTGTTAGTTTTTAGTTTTGATGTTGCTCCTTACTTTCAGTTGAAAAACTTATTTTTTTTATTTAATTTCTGATCGTTTTTTTAAATAATGCTGAGAAATCCGGCGCCCCCTTCATAGCATTGTCCCTTCTCCTATAAAAACTTCATCCATGGAAAGATCCTCCTACATTCCCCGACCCCCCCCCCATTACCAGAAAAAAAGCCCCCTGAAAACATCTGTATACTTCCCAATAACCAATACTGTATGTAAACATTGGGCAAAGCTCATAACTTTCAGCCCTCCCCTCGGGGACTTAGGGGGATTAAGTCATCCTAAAAGACATATTTATTACATTTTCGACCATACTGAAATAAATGGCTATCTCAAAATTTTCATCGGGTGAATTAAGGAAATAAGAGCGTGAGAGGGTGCCTAGTTGCCCTCCATTTTTTTGGTAAATTAAAAAGAGCACTAGAACTTTTAAATCCCGTTTGAATGAGCCCTCCCACGATATTCTAGGACAACTGGGTCGATACGATCACCCCTGGGAAAAAAAACAACAAATAAACATGCATCCGTGATCTTTCTTCTGGCAAAAAATACAAAATTCCACATTTTTGCAGATAGGAGTTTCAAACGTCTACAGTATGGTTCTATTATACGCTGAACATGATGGTGTGATTTTCATTAAGGTTCTATAATTTTTAGGGGGTGTTTTCCCTTTTTTTTGAAATCAGGCAAATTTTTTCAGGCGCTTAGCTTTTGATGGGTAATACCACAGTTTATAGAATTATCCAGTAAGTTTATCGCAGATCATTTCTGGTCTTCATTCTCGGTACGAACAAAAAGCTCCTCCCACTTATTTCTACATTAGCGGGTTAGTCTGTTTCCGTCAATCAATGAAAAATGGTTACAAAGTGCATTATTCGTAATAGCGGGTTTCCACTTGTTTCGTGTCCAAGAGAAATCTGACTTGTCTACCCGTGAAAAGATCTAATGCCGCTTATGTTTATATCTGCAAAAACGTTCTCTGGAGCACTCGCACCTTGGTCCGGGTTTTTATAATGGGTGAGATAGGGTATGATCATACTGCTAATTCTATATACTGTGGGTAAGACTAAACTTGAAGAAACTTATATATTTGAAATTAGCATTAAAATCTGATTCTTTAGATGTATCTATTGGTATCAAAATTCCGTTTTTTAGAATTTCGGTTACTATTAAGCCGGGTCGCTCCTTACTTACAGTTCGTTACCACGAACTGTTTGATCGGTGTTTTCACTTTATTAGTCATGGCCTGGACTTATGTAAACGAGGACTAAAACTTATTTGACCAACGATTTTCCTCTATTTAGATCACAAAAACATACATTCAATACATTTGATATAGTAGAATTGAATACAGTATATTTGAAAACTTTCTTGCATGTTTTCTGTGATAGAAAACTACTTGGAAACAGTTAATGCATAGGATATCATTTTACTAGCGGTATTTACAGGGATTCTTGTATAGAGCTCAATATCCCGACAGAAGCCATACCTCTATTGTATAGACGATTTCTTGTACATCCAGTAGTAAAAAAGGAAGCAATTGTCAATGATGCCAGCAAGCCCAACTACGTTAACCTTAGGACAGCGCCTTTCTTATGGTGTGGGCCATGTGTTGAACGATTTAGCTGCCAGCATGTGGTTTTCTTATTTACTAGTTTATTTACAGTTTGTCCTTCAAGTAAGTTTTTCCTTAATAATAGCTAAAACTGACAAAACTCTTCAAAATTTGTCAGATATGTGAGCCGTACAACAATGCAAGTGGGTATTTACAACACTTTGCCCTGTTCTGGCATGTTCATATTTGAACATCACAAAGAATAAGCTAGGTCAATTCATATACACAAGAAACCTCGTCATTCTGTTGTTAGGAAAATATAACTTATGGCTGGTAGTCAACCCTTGTCAATTTAACAAATGAGGATTTTTTTTTCAAAGGGACTGGAGGCTTGTCATTTTAAGCTTACTGCGATTCTGGCATTATAAAAACGATCCTCTTAAAGCCCTTTCAAGATCCTTGCTAAGTAACCAGTGCTTATCTCCGTATTCTTGGATGGTTTAGCTCTTAATCACCCTCCCTTCCCCCATCAAAAGTTGGTTTATTATACGACATTTCACCGGCAGGATTATAGTTCCGCAGTCCGATTTATTTTTATTTCTGATATATAAAGGAAGTAATTTTTTCCCTTTCTTAAATTCTCCTTGTTAAGATTAAAATTTTCTAATGTTTTCTCAATTATAGGAACTCAATTTCTAAGATATTCTAAGATATAGTACTGGCCAAAAGTATTTCAATTCTTACCATCCTTGAGCTGTACCTAGTTTTTGATCCAGCAAGATTTCTGTGGGCTTTGGAATAAGGTAACACGTTTTATTCTTAAGGGTATCGGAAAGATGCATAAAAGATACTACAGGCATAATACACCATTTTCTATTCTAAAAGGGTTTGAAGCTTCAATGTCTTATTTTTTACCCTTTTGCAGGCTTTGTATAAAATCTACATCTATTAGTGATTCTTTTTCTCGAGAAGAAAACCCTGTGAGCTGAATTATTTCGCTATGAGCCACTCATCCTACTACCTAAACATGCAGCAGTAAAATTAAAAACAACCTGAATAGACAAAAAATGTATAAGATTGACCTCAACTTTCCTATTTTATTGTGAATCTTTATTATTTTAGACAAACCTAAATTATACTATAGCGTTAACGACACGTTCGGATGAAGCTTCGAACGTGTCTATACGAGAAACGTTCCATGCGAGGCGGGTATAGAAAGGTATAAAGCGTGTCTATACCTTTCTTATACGAGGCGGGGCTATTACCTTGATTTCGAGACAGAGAATTAAAAAAAAGGAACAACAAACTTTTTGCATAAAAAAATGAAGCACCAAGAAAAACATAAAACGAGCTGACATTACTTTCCGTTAGAAGTAAAACCTGAAAATAATAGGAATGGCTATGAATTAAGGCTTGAAAACATACAAAAAAACAGAGGCAACGCTCTAGCGTTGGCTATAGTAAAGAACAATAAGCTCTAAATGTATTTTTCCCCTAGAACTTTGATATAACGATTTTTTTAGATAGTCTAAAAGTTAGAGAACTATGCCACCAAAAACAACAAAACTCCCACACCCACAGGGGCTAGGGCTGTAAGCTATGCGAGCTGTTATTGGGAAAGGGGCCATGCTTAACCAAATAGACTTAAAGGGTATTAAGTTGAAATTTCTCAGGGCAAGTTGAGAAGGATGTTGAAAAGCCATCAAATGACAACAAGCCCCGTGCAGAAGGTCTAATAACCATGCCATGAGGTACACCATGCCGCCCACAGTCCCCAAGGAAAGGGTTACTATTTATACAATTTGCTCAATGCTTATGTATAGCATTTTTCATTGGGAACGGATCCTGGGTGTGTCCAAAAAGGCTAAGTGTATTAAGGTGAAACTTCATGGAATTTTAAACTAAATCAAAAGACACTCTTTGCATCCCGGTTATCAAAAGGGAGTATCTGTAATATCTTAGGAACGGGTAAGGGTATTAACTTAAAACTTTCAGAGCCACTACTACTACTATTACTACTACTACTTCTACTATGAATGCAAGTGTGAGAACATGCAACTGTGACTACTACTACTTCTACTATGAATGCAAGTGTGACAACATGCGACTGTGACTACATGGGACAACGACTATGACTAATTGTAGCTGTGACTGTGACTACTTGAGAATACTTGCGACTGTGACCGCGCCTACTTGTGACTGCTTCTGCTTGCGACTACTCTCAAAGAATTTTGAAGGGGATATTGAACAGAATCAAAAAGACACCATGGTCGTTGTCAAAAAGGCGCATTAGCAATATCTCAGGAACGCCCGAGGATATTACGTTAAAACTTTCAAACCATGTTCAAGGGGGTGTTAAAAAGTGATCGGGGGGAAACCAACCCTCCTTGCCCTTTTTGGATACTCTATCCCTCAAAATTGTTGAGACTTTCATATAAACATTTCGGTCAAAATAGTCAAAAGGTCTAATAACTATATTTCCGGGGATACCATGCCCCATACAACTCCCAAGGAAATGATTGTAAATTATGCAATTTGCCCTTTGTTTACATGCAAGATTTGTCATTTGAAAAGGAGAGAGTTTTATCCTAGGTGTCTTCGAAAATTCTAAAGGTATCAAGGTAAAACGACTACTTTTGACTGCAACTGCGACTACTTGCAACAACTTGCAACTCTGATTACTTGCGACTGCGACTACTTATAATTACGACTGCGAATACATGGGACGGTGACTGTGACTTGTTGTATAAGATTACAAGTACTTGCGAGTGTAACTACTTGTGACTTCAACTGTGACTAATGCCATCTTCGACTACTTGTGATTGCGACTTCTTGCGACTGTGGAATGCAAGTCTCAATATACATTAACTCAGGAACGACATATAGTATTTAGCTGAGACTTTCAGGCAGTGTCGAGGGGTATTCTGAATTAGATCAAAAGACAATATCTGCATTTAGGTTGTCAAAATGGTGTGTGAAATATCTCAGAAACAATGATGGGTACTAAATTCAAACTTTCAGGGAATATTGAAACAAATCAAAATACACTTTTTTCATCCAGGTTGTCAAAAAGGCGTACGTAAAATATCTAAAAAACGTTTAGGTTGTTTAGTTTAAACTTCAAAGGAATGTTGAGAGTGACGTTGAACTCAAGACAAAGGCATTACGTACGTCTGGGTTATCAGAAAGATATTTATTCCACACCAAACTTAGCATTGGATATTTAAATTCTTTAGTCGAAAACGCAAAAAATGAGGAATATTTATCATATTAAGCAATAAAAAATCTCAGTAATTAATAATGAACATAAATTTTTTTAGAAAATAAACTTCCCGAAAAAGAAGTTTTTCAACGAAAAATAAATAGTCATATTAAACTTAATATGTCATATTAAAGTCACTCTTTACCTGCAATTGTTATCACAAACTATAAAATAGTTAAGGCCCTTACCCCCTCCTAGGATACCCTTATTTTTCACTTCTGGACCTATTTTATTGATTTTTTTTTTACATTTAGACCCTCTCTTAGACAGAACAATAGAGACTATGTGAAAAGCGACATGGCTTCACTGTATCTTTTATCATTTTGTTTTTCACCAAGCCACTTCGTGTTGAAGGATTTGCCATAGAACCTTCGGAAGTGGCTCATTCAATTAGACATTAAAACTTTTTAAGAGTTAAAAGAGATTAGAAGTCAACCACTCCGCTTCCTATGCCCTATTTTTCTGACCCTATTGACACCTATTCCTCATCATCATATCCGGGAATGACTGAGAGTATTAAGTTGAAACTTTCAGGGTATATTGAGTAGATATTGAACTAACTAAAAAACACTATGCGCCTCCAATTTGTAAAAAGGGCATATCTGCAGTACCTCAGAAATAACTAAGGGTATTAAGGGAGAAATAGAACTAAATCAAAAGACAAAAGACACTTAAATCACCAGATCAAAGACACCTCGCCCCCCCCCCCTATATATATCCCATGAACGGCTGAGGTATTTAGTTGAAACTATCATGGGACGTTGAGCTGGTGTTGAGCTAAATCTAAATACATTACTTGTATATAGGTTGGTAAAAGTGCGTATCTACAAAATCTCTGTAGCGTCTAAGGGTATGAAGTTGAAATTTAAAGGGATTTTTATGGGGATGTGTAACTAAATCCAATGCAGCTACAGTTGACTCTCGATAATTTTAAACTCAAGAGACCAGAGGAAAAGTTCAAATTACCGAGATGTTTAAAGTAACAAGAGTTTTAATAATCAAGAAGGAACAAGGAAGAATTTCGAATAAACAAGTGCTTTATTGAAAATATACAACCTATATATGTGCATACATGCATTTAAACTCTTTTTATTAACTTCGTAATCGCTTATGCACAAGGAGTATGTTAAAGCCATACAAGCGAAAAAATGATTCTGCAAAGTAAACTAGAATTCTTTTTTTTTTGAAGCAACTTCCATTTTACATTGATCAATTCATTTTCAACGGTGATGGACTGGAGTAAGTGTTTCTTCTTTTTATCCTCCTCCTCCCCATCTTGAAAAGTCAAGAATTCACCATCGGTTAAAGCACTATGGACAGTGATTTCATTATTCATGTGAGCAAAATCCTCAAAAGTAAACTCATCACAGTTTGGTAGAAGTAACCACTATGTGTCTAGAGAAATGAATTCTGTTAAATCTTGTGACTCTGATAACCTTGCGGAGCTTTCTGTTTTCTTGGCAAACCCACTTTGTTAAAGCAGTTCTGTAGGGTGGTAAAACTGAAATTTTTCCAGGCCTTACCAATCATAATTGTAGAGGTCAAAACTGTTATTTTAAAATTCTCACTTTTATCAAGGCTATCCAACATAATTTACATATTTTTATAGAGTGTTGCCAACCAAGATGACTTCGTTAAAAATTCAAATATCGGGGTATTTCCTTTTCAATTTATCAAGTGATTTTTAAAGGATTGCGAAAAAACTTCTAATTATTGAGAAATTCAAATTATCGAGTGTCAAATTATCGAGAGTTGACTGTATATGCATCCAAATTGTCAATATTACGTATCAGCAATACATCAGGAACGGCTAAAGTATTTAAGTGGGACTTCCTGGAAAAGTCAGAGGGGACATTGGACTAAATCAAAAAACACTATGTGTATCTAGATCGTCAAAAGGCACATTTGCAATATCTCAGATATGGATAAGGGATAAATTAACGGCATAAGTCACCCAGCTGAAACTGTGTAGGATTATTGGACAGGGAGATTAAGTGCATTTTAAAATTTGACTTGGAGGATCAAAGGGGAGCTTTTCAACACTACAAAATGTTTCGAGAAAATGCAATTGCATTGATTTTTAGCGTGAAATATTCTTTTTTTCTGTTGATCTGATTAAAATTGCAGACCTCGGAGATGCCTCAATTAAAGCTTAAGAACAAAGGGAACCTCAACTGAGAATAAACGGGGTTGCATTGATTGTTGATGTCCTATTTTGTTTTATTTTATTATTATTTTACGTAACAAATCCGACCTCTTCTAATATATGAGCTCACAACAGATTTATTTATACAAAAAAGAAGTTAAAACATAATATAAGAAAATAGGGTTCTTATATGAAATGTACGATCTATATTTGTCTTGCATCATGGGGGTCAAATTGACTCCAACCCTATAAAAGCTGAAATATTATGCATATTTCCATTCTTTTTATTTGAACAGCATTCTCCGCACCCGTCCATCCAAGGTCTATAATACAACTATTATTATAATTTGTATTTTAACAAAATTTCATCCCAAAAGATTTAAAAAAATGAGTAGCAGTAAACCGAAGATGAACAGTAAATCACTATCAATAAATAGGCGAAACCCAAAAAGGACATCAATTGCAACAAAGAATCATGTCAATGTTAAAACAAACAGAATTTACCATAAACAGAAGTGGGGCTTCCGCACATAAGCGTTCTAAAGATCACAACGTCATTTGCGATTTAATGAGAATAAATACAGGAGAATAAATACGTTTTCACTTTCATGATGTAAATAAACCCAAAATTGTCGAGACTTTCAGGACTGATATCGATATATATTAAAGCGTCAAACTGAATTTGTTAGTTCTTTTCAGTAATCTTGTCTGTGCTGGTGATTTTCTTCCTTTGTTTATTAATATTATGATAAATTAAAACATGCAAATCGAAATAGAAATTGTTTTGAATAAAGCACTGATGACATTCTGGTCTTTATAAGCCTTAGGAGACGTTATTCTATTCTGGTTTTCGGTAATTTTCGTTCTTTTGAAGATGGAATTATTTTTTATTGTAATTTTTGTTTGTTTTGTGTTTCATTAATTCACTTGATGTTTGCTTTAAGCTTGAATTATTATTAGACTTTATTTCTGCTCGTCTTTGGTTTAATGAAGCTCTTTAATTTTTTTTTGAAAAATTTCTTTTTGGGAAAAATGTTCGTTTAAATTAATTGATATAAACGGCCCTTTTGAAAATTTTTATCTGTGTGGTGTGGAGATACGAGGGTGCCTAGAGACAAATGGGACTTTTCACAGGTAGTACGTTGTCCTTTGATCCTTATTACCCTAAAAAGGCACTACAACTCTGGATTTGTGTTGAAATAAATGGCTGAAAGTGTTCCCGACGTTCTCCAAAGAGGTTTTCCAGAGAGGTTATCCAAAAATTAATACTTTCCATTGACATTCAGCACCTAAGATGTCGATCATGAAGTTTAATTACAAGCTAAATTAACTGATATAATCTTCTTGCGTTACAGTTGTGACCAAATTTTTATTGGGCTCTCAATTCAAACCTCAAATATAAGTATCAAATTTAGTATTGTGGCACTTATAGAAGAAGAAGAAGAAGAAAGTATTGGTTACTAGACCTGGTGAACTAAATAAATGCAGGTGAGACCAACGAAAAAAAAACTGTCTTTCAAAGGAAACCAAGAATTTAGTTTTTAATAAAGCCAAAATGTCGGTATACTAAACATAAGATATAAGATGGGGTCTGAGAAAAATACAAAAGTCATACTGATTATTAGATTTTGAATCAACAAAACAGCTTTGAAGCTATTAAATGGTGTGTTAGTTGAAATCACCCATGAAATGCGTTTGGCATTAATTTATCACCGGAGGCCCTATAGCTTGGATCAGAATAATCCCCTTTAATTAAAATATTGTTAATTAACTACGAATCAAAATCTGTTCTTCCGTCTAATTTTTTTTCTTTCAAGTATGGTTCATTTTTGCTATTGATTTTTTTTCGATAATTACAAAGCATTTATTTTTTAATGGATTGTTTGAAAAGAAATATTTTATTAAATTTAAGTAAACGTCATTTAAAAACTTGTTTCCAGGTTCCTACAAGTTATGCTGGTATAGTTCTGCTTATTGGACAGATTGTGGATGCAGTAGCTACGCCGTTAGTTGGTCATCTTTCTGACAGCGCATGCCATTCGAACTGTTGTTCTGTATCATGGTCTTATGGAAAACGAAAAACCTGGCATCTTATTGGTATTGTATTTTTTCCTACGCGCTTCTCTTCCATAAGCCTTTGTGGTTAAAGAGCAAATAATATGTTTCCATATTTTTCTTTGGCTACAGTAGTAATATTTTTTTTCTCTCTTGCTTAGCTGAGATGTCATAGGCAACACAATGGCAGAGCAAAATAATTTCCATGTATTCTTTTTTTCCGGGCATTTTTGTATAGAAAAGGGCGGTCATAGAAACTTTAGAGGGGCTTCATTCAATTGAAAATTGGAAATTCTAGAGCCTATTTTAATAGTTAAAATGATTAAAGCGTAAACAGTCCTTTTTCTTCTCTTTCTTGCCCTTTTTGCTATATCTCTCTCCGCTGCTTTCAGAAGTGTTCTAGGAGAGGGGAGTAGGGATATTTTTACGATCCTAAATTGGGCCAAAAACCTTTATTCCCGATTAGTTTTATTTGGAATGAGTTCTTACAGATTGTACGGTAGGCCGAAAATTCCACAGCTTCCGAAGAGTGTACTGTGGAAACGACAGGGAAACGAAACCTGAGAAAACCAAAAGATGGTCAATTCAGCTGAATTTTCAAATCATTTTCAGTATCTCAAAAATTAGTAAGGGATTTGAGTTGAAAATCTGAGGGAGTAGCAGAGAAGGGGGCGATTCAAGTCTACTTTAAAGTTGATTTGGACACACTATTGAAAAACACTATGTGTGCCCAGGTCATCAACACACATCTACAACATATCTTCGGCACAGCTTTGGGGATGGAGCTGAAGCCTTCATTAACTGCTCGTAGAAGGGAAAAGAGGAGGTTGGACAAGCTAAAATTCAAATTTTGTGCTGGGGAAGGTGGAAGAGGCTGGAAGATCTTTGTCTTCAATCCAGGCAAAATACAAGTTTTTGCAACATAAGCTCCTATAAGACTCAAAATTTATCCTTTGTTAAGTAGCAAAATACATCAAAGACACTAAATTCTACCATGTTGTCAGAATGGCATATCTGCAATATCTCTGGAACGGCTAAGGGTGTTAAGTCGATACTTTGAAGGCTTGTTGACGGGGTTTTCAAGCCGATGTTGGACTATGACTTGGGAGAAAGGGTAGACCTAAGTCAAGAGACACTATTTGCATCCAGATTGCCCAAATATCACACTGCAATATCCAAAGGGTGGAAAATTGCTTTTGAAACGAAATTAAAAGTCAAAGCGCCCTTCTTCAGAGTCAAAATTGAATGGAGAGCAACCAATCTCCTATCTTTTTTGTTTGCTCCCCCCTAGTAATATCCAGAATAAGTGGTCAAAACTTAGAAATAACCGTTTGTATCAAAGTAGACAAAATGTTCAACAAATATGCCATAGGGGATGATATGGCCCACATATTCCCTGGGATAAAAATACAGGTACTCTTTTTAAAATGGGTCATGAATCAGCTCTTTTTAATAAATGACCTCGAAATGTCTTCTAAAAATAACTTAAACAAACAAGCAGTTACGAAAAATATAATACGGTAAGATTCTTTTAACTAAACATGATCAGAGTAGCTTCAGCTATCCAATTATGAAGATTTTCAATCCGCTTGGATAACATTCCTCCTCACCATGCACCCAAAATTGCATTGTAAAAATACTGTTAAAATTTAATACACCAAATTATTCTTATTCAAAAATTTTGACTAACTCTACAATTTGTAAAAAATTTTAATGGCTAGGTAAAATCTTAATTCTTACGCAGAAATACTGAAAATTTTGTTTACAGATATTCATATTATTATAAGCAGCGCAATCGCACTGCCTAAGTAAAGAACGATGTTGGCACAATGTATTATTTTTTTTCTTCCATACCAGGGCACTTCGTATCGAAGGAGTTGTCTTATAAACTTCGAAAAGGGCTCATTTGATTGGAAATTGGAATGGCTAGTGCCCTTTTTAATAGTCGAAAGTGATTGGAAGGCAGCTAACACCTCCTTCCACTACCACCATTTTCCCAAATACATCCAATCATAATTTTGAGATAGCGATTTTGTTCAGCATAGTTAATTTCAAGATAGAAATTATGTTTTTGAAGAGAACACTCCCCCAAAACCCTCAGGGTAAGGGTTTTAAGTTATGCCCTGGGGGTATATAAGAACGATGTTGGCATAATGTATTATTTATTATTTTTTTCCTTTAGACCAGGGCACTTCGTATCGAAGAAGTTATCGTAGAAACTAAAAAGGGCTCATTCAATTGGAAATTGGAGTGGCTTGTGGCCTTTTTAATAGTCATAGTGATTGGAAGGCAGCTAACACCCCTTCCACGCCTACCATTTTCTGAGACTAATCCAGTCAAAATTTTGAGATAGCCATTTTGTTCAGCGCAGTTGATTTTCAGATAGAAATTATGCTTTTGAGGTGGACACTCCCCAACAGCCCTCTTAGCAAGGGTTGTAAGTTATGCCCTGGGGATATATAAGGTTTTTATAGAAAGCGTTGTCGTAGAAACTTCAAAAAAGGCTCATTCGATTGGAAATTCAAAGGGCTAGTGCCCTTTTTAATAGTCGAAAGTGATCAAAGGGCAACTAACCCCCCTCTCAGGCGCACCTTTTCCCCAAACACATCCAACCAAAATCTTCAGATAGCCATTTCCTTCAATGTAGTTGAAAATTCTGAAGATTAGGTCTCTGAGGATGACCACCCCCCTCCACCCACATCCCTCAGGGCAAGGATTGTAAGTTATGCCCTGGGGGCATATAAGGTTTTTATAGCAAGCGTTGTCGTAGAAACTTCAAAAAGGGCTCATTCGATTGGAAATTGAAATGGCTAGTGCCCTTTTTTACTACTCGAAAGTGATTGGAAGGCAACTAACACCCCTTCCACGCCATCCATTTCCCCAAACACATCCAATAATAAATTTTGAGATATCCATTTTGTTCCACGCAGTTGAAAATTCTGGAAATTATACCTTTGAGCAGAACACTCCCCCTACAGTCTTTAGGGCAAGGGTTATAAGGGACGCCCTTATATAAGGTTCTTATTGAAACTTTGTCGTAGAAACTTGAAAAAGGGTTCATTCGATTGGAAATTCAAAGGTCTAGTGCCCTTTCTAATAGGTGAATGTGAATTGAGGGCAGCCCCCCTCTCACGCCAACCTTTTCCCCAAACACATCCAATCAAAATTTTTAGACATCCGTTTTGTTCAACGTAGTTGAAAGTTTTGGAAATTAGACCTTTAAGGATAACAACCCCCCCTCACAGCCCTCAGGACAAGGGTTTCAAGCTATGCCCTGGGGGCATATAAGATTTTTATAGAAAGCGATGAATTGGAAGGGTTGGTGCCCTTTTTAATAGTCAAAAATGATTGAAGGGCAACTAATCCCCCTCTCACGCCCACCATTTCCCCAAACACATCCAATCAAAATTTTGAGACATCCATTTTGTTCAACGTAGTTGAAAGTTCTGGAAATTAGGCATTTTAGGA
>JAQQPU010013788.1:0-13931 GCA_029168905.1 Artemia sp. Kazakhstan ARC1039 | reverse complement strand
ATAGAGGTTTTCAGGGGGGGGGGTTCTAGTAGTTGGAGGGTGGATCGGAGGTTACATGGGAGGATCTTTCCATGAAGAAAGTTTCCATAGGGGAAGGGAAATTGCTATGAAGGGGGCACCGGATTTTCAAGCATTATTTAAAAAAACGATCAGAAATTAAATAAAAAAAACAACAATTTTTTCAACTGAAAGTAAAGAGCAACATGAAAAATTAAAACAAACAGAAATTATTATGTATATGATTGGGTTCGCCCCCTAGTCATTACCTCGTTCTTTACGCTAAAGTTTTTTTTTTGTACTTTCATCAGAGCTATTTATTCTAATGGAACAAGATTTGAACTTTATCGTAAAGAGCGAGGTATTGACTAGGGGGTGAATATATATGAATATAGAAGTTCGTTACGTAAGTTAATTCGTAAGTTATGTCAGAAAAAAATTTCGAGAAAGCCATTTAGCCAAAAAAAAAAAAATTAATATACAAATTTCGTTTTAATTAATCATGTACGGTGAGCCAAAATCTAAGCTGCATTTATTCAAAAACATTCAAAAATTAATTTAAAAAAAAAGTTTTTTTTAACTGAAAGTAAGGAACGACATTAGAACTTAAAACGAACAGAAATTATTCTATATATGAAAGGGGCTGTTCCTCAACGCCTCGCATTTAACACTAAAATTTGACTCTGTCTCCCAGCTTTGTTCTTTAAAACAATAAAAAACTTTTTAAAGACAATAAATAGACAAAAGGAGGACTCTGGTAACTCTGTTTCCATCGTAAACATTTCAGAAAGCGGAATTTTTTTTCAAATGAAAGCAAGGAGCAATAAAACTCAAGCCAAACATAAATTATTCCGTTTATGAAGGGGTTGTCCCCCTCCTCAATACCTTTCTCTTCACGCTAAAGTTTTCAGTACTTTTAAAAGCTTCCTATTCTAACTAAGCGTTTCTTGTTTTTCACGAGTCGTTCTTTAAAAAATGGGACAAACTTTCAAACTTTAGGGTAAAGAGCAAGGTATTGAGTAGGGGGGAGCAACCCCTTCTTATATGGAATAATTTCTGTTTGGTTTGGGTTCTGTTTTTCCTTAGTTTCAATTAGAAAAAAAAATGTTTTTTTATTTAATTTCTGATAGTTTTTCAAATATAGCCAGTAAGTCTGGCTTACCCTCCATAACAAGTTCCCTTCCCTCACGGAAAATTCCTCCATGTAAAGTTCCTCTCACAAAAATACCCCCCCCCCCCACACACACACACACTTAAAATTGTTTCTAGGCAATTCCATTCTTGCTGTAAATCTCCCCATTCCGTAAAATTTCTTGCAGACGATTCAGCCTGATAAAATATCCTTAGCTTACTTTCATTTAAAAAAAAAACCTAATTTCTAATCGTTTTTTCCGATCACTCTGGAAATACCCCCTTCCATGGAAACTTTTTTCCGGAAATCAAAACCCGCTGAAAATTTTCCCCGGAACATCTCCGCATGCAAAATTGAGTTGCCAAAGAGAAAGTAAGACAAATAAAAATAATTTTGTACAGGAATTCTGTCAAATCCCCCAGTGTAAAATTTCCCCTTGAAATTTCCCTCCCCATGGAAAATTATCCCCATGGAAGCCCACCCATAGCAAAAAATTCCCCCACCCTGAAAAATGTCTGTATACATCCCAATAACATATACTATACGTAAACAATGGGTAAATTGTTTAACAATTTACCAATGGGACCTATCCAAACAAAAACAATGGGACCCTATCCCTACGGGTTCTGGGGGGGGGGTCAAGGTATCTCCAAAGGGATAGTTTGGGGACCTTTCAACTATGCTGAACAAAATGGTTATCTCAAGATTGTGATCGGACGATATTGGGGAAAAAAGGGACGTGAAAGGGGGGCTAGTTGCCTTCCAATCTTTTTGGTCACTTAAAAATGGGCATTGGAACTTTTATTTTATTTTTCCAACTGAGGCCTCTCCTGATGTTCTAGGACCGTTGGTTCGTTACGATCACCCCTGGGAAAAAACAAAAACAAATAAACACTCATCCGTGATCTTTGTACTGACAGAAGTCCAATTTTTTGTAGAAAGGAGCTTGAAACCTCATCAGTAGGGTTCGCTGATACGCTGAATCTGATGAGGGGATTTTTATGAAAATTCTTCGACTATTATAGATTTTTAAAGGGGGGTATTTTCCCCCTTTATTAAAAATCAGGCATATTTTCTCAGGCTCGTAACCTTTTGTGGGTAAAACTAAGCTTAATGAATCTTATATATTTGGAATCAGCATAATTGGTCAATTCTTTTGATAATCTATTGGTATCAAAATTCCGTTTTTTAGAGTTTCAGTTACTATTGAGCCGTGTCGCTCCTTACTTATAGCTCGTTACCACGAACTGTTTGATGGTGTTTTTAGCTACACTGCTTTTAGAGGGGAAGGGGTGGGGGCATATTTGACTTTAGATTATGCTGTTTACGTTATAAATTAAAGCAGTTGTTGTGTACATTTTTTCAGTAAAAAAAAACATTCAAAATCACTTCGGAATGAAAAAGTTCAGAATGTTTATTAAGAACATTCTGAATTTTATAACTTAACGTTCAAATTTTATAACTGAAAGACCTATCTCTAGGGGGTTCCGGGGGGTCATGATATGTCCAAAGGGATAGTTTGGGGACCATTCAACTATGCTGAACAAAATAGCTATCTCCAAGTTTTGATTGAACGATTTTGGGAAGAAAAGGGACGTGAGAAAAGGCTAGTTACCTTCCAATCTATTTGATCACTTAAAGAGGGCACTAGAACTTTTATTTTTTTTTCAAGAGAGCCCTCTCCTGATGTTCTAGAACCGTTCGTTCGATATGATCACCCCTGCGAAAAAAAAAAAAAAAAAAAACACACACAACCGTGATCTTTGTTCCGAAAAAAAATACAAAAGTTCACATTTTTGTAAAAAGGAGCTTGAAACCTCTACAGTAGAGTTTACTGATACGCTGAATCTGATAATGGGACTTTCATGAACATACTTTGACTATTTAATTCTTTAAAGGGGGATATTTTCCCCCTTTCTAAAAAATCAGGCACATTTTCTAAGGCTCGTAGCCTTTTGTGGGTAACACTAAGCTTAATTAAGTTTTTTATTGTTTTAAAAAATAGAGTTGTAAGAAAGAGTCAAACTTTAGCGTAAAGAGCAAGGCGTTGAGGAGGGGACAGCCCCTTTCATATACGGAATAATTTCTGTTTTACTTTCTTTCAGTTAAAACAAACTTGTCTTCTTTTTATTTAATTTCTGAACGTTTTTAAATTAATGCATGTTTTGATTTTGGCTCTCCGTGCATGAATAATTGGAACAAAATTTGAATATTAATTTTACTTTTTTTGGCTAAATGGTTTTCTCGAAAGCTGTTTAATTTTATTTACGAACGTTTTTATTAGCAATAGATATACGTAACTTACGAATTAACTTACGCAACGAACTTCTATATTCGTATATTTTTATTACTTATATTAGTGGGGTTCACCCCCCCCCCTAGCCAATACTTAGCTCTTTACGCTAAAGTTTGAATTTTGTTCTAATTCTTTAAAAATGGCCTCTTAATCACAAAGACCGTTAATTAGAAAAAATAGCTCTTACGAAAGTACTAAAAAAACTATAGCGTAAAGAGCGAGATATTGACTAGGGGGCAAACCCAATCATATACGTAATAATATCTGTTCGTTTTAAGTTTTGGTGATGCTCCTTACTTTCAGTTGAAAAATTTGTTGTCTTTTTTATTTAATTTCTAATCGTTTTTTTAAATAATGCTGGTAAATTCGATGCCCCCTTCATAGCAATGTCCCTTCCTCCGTGAAAAGTTTCTCCATAGAATGATCCTCTCATGTAACCCCCGACCCACCCCCTCCCTACTACCAGAAAAAATCCCCCTGAAAACGTCTGTATACTTCCCAATAACCAATAATATATGTAAACATTGAGCAAAGTTCATAACTTGCAGCCCTTCCCCCGGGGACTGTGGGGGATAAAGTCATTCTCAAAGACATAATTATTATATTTTTCGAACATGCTGAACCAAATGGTTATCTCAAAATTTTGATTGGGTAACTTTGGGAAAAAATGAGCGTGGGAGGGGGGCCTAGATGCCCTTCATTTTTTGGTAACTTAAAAACGGCACTGGCGTTTGAATGAGCCCTTCCGCGATATTCTAGGACCACTGGGTCGATAAGATCACCCCTGGGGAAAAATAACAAAAGAACAAATAAACCGTAATATTTCTTCTAGCAAAAAATACAAAATTCCACATTTTTGCAGATAGGACCTTGAAACCTCTAAAGTAGGGCTCTCTGATGCGCTGAATCTGACGGCGTGATTTTCATTAAGGTTCTATGACTTTTAGGAGGTGTTTCCCCCTTTTTTCCAAAATCAGGCAAATTTTCTCAGGCGCTATCTCAAAATTTTGATCGGGTAACTTTGGGAAAAAATGAGCGCGGGAGGGGGCCTAGATGCCCTCCATTTTTCAGTAACTTAAAAAGGGCACTAGAGTTTAAATGAGCCCTCCCACGATATTCTAGGACCACTGGGTCGATACGATCACCCCTGGGGAAAAATAACAAAAGAACAAATAAACCGTAATATTTCTTCTAGCAAAAAATACAAAATTCCACATTTTTGCAGATAAGACCTTGCAACTTGAAGTAGGGCTCTCTGATACGCTGAATCTGACGGCGTGATTTTCATTAAGGTTCTATGACTTTTAGGGGGTGTTTCTCCCTTTTTCGAAAATCAGGCCAATTTGCTAAGGCGCGTGACTTTTGATAGGTCGGACTCAACTTGATGTTTGAAACTTATATATTTGAAATCAGCATACAAATATGATTCTTTTGATGTATCTATTGGTATCAAAATTTCGTTTTTTAGAGTTTCGGTTACTATTGAGCCGGGTCGCTCCTTACTTAGAGTTCGTTACGACGAGATATTTGACACTAAGCTTAATGAACCTTATATATTTGGAATCAGCATAAAAGTCCAATTTTTTTGATATGTCTCTGTTGGTATCAAAATTCCATTTTTTGGAGTTTGAGTTACTATTGAGCCGTGTCGCTCCTTACTTGCTGTTTGTTACCTCTAACTGTTTGATAGTGTTTTAGCTACACTACTTTCAGAGGGGAAGGGAGAGGGGCATATTTGACTTTAGTTTATGATGTTTACATTATGAATTAAAGCAGTTGTTAGGTACTTTTTTCAGTAAAAAAAAAATAGTCAAAATAACTTCGGAATGAAAAAATTCGGATTTTCTATTAAGAACGTTCTGAAAAGCTGATGTTTTTTTAAGGGTCTTGGTTAAAAAAGCAAGTAAAAAAATTGCTTAATATAAGATAGCTTTGTAGGATTGGGGGAAGGGGCTTCAAACCTTAATTTAGTTCTTTTAACAGTAAAAAAATAATCTATGAAGAATTTTTCAAATTAACAAATGGGATCACTCTGAAATGAAAGCTTCAGATTTTCTATCGTAAGATTCCAAAAACCTTTGTATATCTTAATAGTTTCGACAACAAAATCTAAATGAAAACACAACTTCTGCAGGTTTTCACAGTTTTCAGAGCAGGGAGGGAAGGGATCTAATCTTTAAGTATTGAGTATATGGCGTGAATGTCAAAACAAAATTTCAATCTTTGGTATAATTCTTAATTTTAAAAACAGAAAAGTTGTTGTTCAAATTATTCCACAGTGAGAAATGTATATTTTTATCTTGAAAGGAGCGAAAAGTCAAAAGCCTTTAGATTATTTTGATCAAAACAGCTAAATCAAACAGCTAATCAAGCAACCAATCAAACAACTAAATCAAACAACTAATCATAACTAAACAACTAAACAACTGAATCAAACAACTAATCATAACTAAACAACTAGACAACTAACAACTAAACAACTAATCAAAGAACTAATAAACAACTAATCAACAAATAATTAAATAAACAACTAATCAAACATCTAAACAAAAAGAGCTGACCAAGCAGTTTTAGAGTTTTGAATTCCGTTTTTGATGAATTTTTCTATGATTATTGTCTTATATATACTTTCTTGGTTAAAAAGAGGGGGAGAGGGGAAACGGGAAGCTCGGAAGCAAAAACAAGAAATAGACAGAAAAATTTAATCTAAAATTAGTCTGATACAACTCAGATTACTCAGATTTCCCGATCAACTGAGATTCCCAAGTTTACCCAATTACCCGACAAAACCAGATTTTCAAATTATCGGAGATTTCTCATTTTCTGGATTGTAAATATTTTGAAAAGCTTAAAGTCTCTTCAAGGTTTTGACAACAACAAAAAAGTTTAATGAATTTATGATCTAAGTGTAATTCTGTTTTTAGAGATTTTTCCTTTCTTCGAATGATTTATAAAAAAAATGTATTTAACCAATGGCAACCTTACCTAGGACTGATATATGTGGGATAGTAAAAACTAGAATTTATTCCTTACAACGGAATTTATCACAGGCAGCGCAGTAGCGCTTTCTAAGTAAAGAGCGATGTGGGCATAATGAATTTTTTTTTTGTCTAGACCAGAACACTTCGTATAGAAGGAGTTGTCGTTGAAACTTCAAAAGAGGCTCATTCAATATGAAATTGAGAGGGCTAGTGCCCTTTTTAATAGTCGAAAGTAATTGGAGGGCAACCAGCCTCCCCCCCCCCACTCAAATCCTTTCCCCAAACACATTCAACCAAAATTTTGAGATAGCCATTATGATCAGCGTAGTTGAAAAGTCCGGAAATTATGTCTTTAATGATGACAACCATCCACAGCCCTCAGGGCAAGGGTTGTAAGTTACACCCTGGGGGGCATATAAGGTTTTTAAAGAAAATTTGGCCGTATAAACTTCAGAGGCGATTCATTGGACTGTTAATCGGAAGTTCCAGTTCGATTTTCAAGAGTCAAAATAATTGGGGGGGGGGCAGCTACCCCCCCTCCTGGTGCCATATTTTCCCAAAATGCATATCATGGAAATTTTGAGATAGTCATTTTGTTCATCGTAGTTGAAATGTCCAGTAATTCTGTCTTTGAAGATTACAACCCCCCCCCCTCCACAGCCCTCAGGGCAAGTGAAGTAGGTTATGCCCCGGGGACTATAAGGTTTTTTATGGAAAGGGAGGCTATGAACTTTGCAGGGGGCTCAGTGGATTGGAGATCAGAAGTTCTACTGCCCTTTTTAAGAGTCGAAAGCGATTGGAGGGCAACCAGTCCTAAAAAATACAAAATAGATTTCAACAAAATACACTTCAAATGTTTTCACTTTTTTACTTTAATAACCTAAGTGAAAAATTATTGAAATTCTTTGGAATAAATGTCTATATATATATATTAAATTGACAATCCACTGTCATTTGTTTTTGTTTTCAGTAAAGTGCAAATTACGTTCTGGTCTTGAGAAGGGATGGGGTTTGTCAGTCCTACTCATGTTAACTTTTGCTCGTTTTGAGTTTGACTCGGTCATTTATTGTAACTTCTGTTCGTTTTGAGTTTCATTTATTTATTGATGGTTATGTTTGGTAGTTTTACGCTTGGAAGATTATTTGACTTTATTTCTTCTAATTTATGGCTTAATGCAGCTCTTTATTTTTTTTTTTTTAAACTTGTTTTGTGGAACTATTTTTTTTTAATTAATTCCTTACAAGGTTCAATTTTTTTAGATGCTCATAAGCAAAACTATAGATGGTCATAGTTCATAGAATCAAAACTAAAGTTTAATTTTTTGTCTTGATTTTCTTTAAGAAAGACTACTCAAACACAAGAGCCGTCGATTTTGAATGAGAAGTATTTTTGGAAAACCTTAAGACTTTAGCGTAAAGAGTGATGGCTGAGAAAGGTGCGGCCCCCCTCATATACAGAATAATTTCTGCTCGTTTTAAGTTTTAATGTTGCTCCTTACTTTCACTTAAAAAAAAAACTTTTGCTTTATAAAATCTCATATAGAATCAGATGGCGTATATAAAATTAAATAAGTTTAAAATATGTGAAGTAGTTAGGCTATATGAAACATAAGTTTTTTGTAGTATTTAGCATGCAGCAGCTATTTATAACAAGTAAACTTTAGAAGAAAAGCTCTAATTTTCCGTTCTATGGTGAAAAAGAAACAATTTGAAAAAAAAATCCTTGAGCGGCCAAACTCACTTTGCAGTAAAAATCCTTGTGTGGCGTGAACTAGCAGAAATTTAATAAAGGGTAATACTAAGCCAAATTTAGTAGTTTAGGCAATTTGTATTGAACGTATGTATAACAAGGTATAAGATATAAAAAAGACGCAAATTGAAAACTCTGGGATAAAATTATGTTTAAAGGGCAGAAATTCTCCCATGCCCAATAGTAATTTACGCCACTTAATTTTGGCCTACTTGATCACCCAACCAAATAACATCAATAAGACCATATTTGTAAGAACATTTTACCTACATCGGGATAAGACATTGAGCTTAGGAACCTCATACTAACTTTAAACTTCTTCCTTTAATATTGTGTTTTTGCATTTTTCTTCTGGGTGTTCATCTGTTCGTTTCTTATAAGAGTCAGGACGTACAATAAGTGAGCTAGTGCGAGGTGTGGAGTCACCCCCTTGCCGACTACCAAACAAACCAAGTTCAGGAGCCCTTCGTGTTCCACTTCCATATATTCCACATGATAAAATACAGGCTAACCACCTCTTAACACCTTAAAAGAAAATAGAAATAATGTTTATTTACTACTTTACATTTTTTAATAGCAAATACCAGCGCTCAAATTTACACAAAAAAAAGATAACTTATCAGCAATATGAAAAGAGAGCAAAGTGTGAAAATTTAGCTTAATTTTAATTTGTATTTTCAAACTTTAGTTGTTCGTGCCAATTTGCTCTCTCCTTCTGTGCCAATTTCCTCTGACATGTTTCTCCTTCTCTTTGGTCAATACGATATATTCTGGGAGTTTAAATCAACATGAAATTATGCAACTTGCGTTAAATAAAACGACCCAACAGCTAAATTGCATGTACACCAGCTTTTATATATGCCTGTTTCATCTTAATCACCACCAGACATTAAATGTCAAAGTTACTAAACCACAAACGATTTTTATTTTTAAAACTTTAAAAACCAGTTTTGATAATAGTATAAACTGTTTTTCTAATAAAGCAAATAAAGTTGAAAAACACAAATCCAGGGCTTAATTTTCTAAGAATTTGAAGTTGTCGAAACCTCAATCCAGTTTGACTGAGGGTTAAATATATTTTATTTTAATGGGATTCCAATGAAGGTGAAGTAAAAACTGTGAGC
The DNA here is from genome assembly GCA_029168905.1 of Artemia sp. Kazakhstan ARC1039. Lineage (NCBI taxonomy): Eukaryota > Metazoa > Arthropoda > Branchiopoda > Anostraca > Artemiidae > Artemia > Artemia sp. Kazakhstan ARC1039. The sequence continues at coordinate 4,651 of JAQQPU010013788.1, read as the reverse complement.
TACAAAATATTCGAAGCAGAATTTCACTTCTTTTATATAATACCTATGATTCTGATGATGATTGTGTTTGCTGATTATGGTGAAGATAGTAGTTTCACAGTATGGATAAGCATGGACTCAAAGATTAGACTCGAATATTTTGGCAAGTACCTTATATCGTATATTCACCAAGCAACTCCCGACGGTGGCTAAAAAACATCAGTTTAAAAAACTCTATTGCTTTACACATTTTTAATGGAATTTCTTAGTTTTGTTTTTCTTTCTTTTTCTTTATTCTTAAATGAATTTTTCTTTATTGTGTTTTATTTCATTCCCAGATAATGAAAAACAAAATCTTGGATTGCTTTATAATCTTGGATTGCTTTATTATAATCTACTCTATATAGTGAGTACGGGAAATTTATAACTGTTTGTATACTAGATAGCACTAAATGCGTTTAATGTAATTTCTCATCCAAATATCAGATACCCATTCTAAAGTGAACCATGGAATTTGTATTTTTTTTAAATAAATCGAGTTCTTAGTGAAACATAAAAATTGTTCAGCTTCTTCCCCCATGAAATTTTGATAAACACTGTTTTTTGATCTTTCGATTGGACAAATTTCTGTGTTTTGGATTAATAGATGACGCTTCTTGAAGAATTATAATACTTGATATTTCTTTGAACTTCCAACTGAAGATTCAGAATGTAACTTTTTCGACAGAAGAGCATTTGGCGCTGTTTAAAAATTGAAAAGGTATCTCTTTCTTCGGGCTTCTAACCTTGGAAAACAAAGGATAGCTGCCGTAGAGAAACAAAAAATAATATCAGTTTAATTTCTGGCCTCTTCTGAACTAAAAATAGCGACATTTTTACTTTAGTACATTTGAAAAATTTATATTTATTCGATTTTCAGAGTTACTTCTAGATTGACCACAAAAAATTCCCTCACCCCTTTATGCCTGAGTGCAACCCTAAAATAAGTGCAAAAGTTAGCTTAGTTTGGTTTGCATTTTTTTTTGGTGTTAGTCTATATCTCATCAAAAGTTCATGCACAAGGCTAATTTGAAAGAAAAATCCGGTTTTGAACATTGCTAATAATAGAATTTTGTTTTAATTATAAATGGAAAGGAAGAAATTATTTATTTGACAAGATGGAAAAAAAATTATTCAAGAACAAAATTTAACTTTTTTATTAGGCTCGTTCGTCAAGCAAACAAGTTTTATTTGGGTTAACTTTATTGGGCTGTGCAAAGGAATTGTAGCTAAGAATCTAGTTCTACAAGAACCATTTGGATATTTCCATAGATTCAAATTAATTTCAATGGATTGGGAAGTTCAAATCCTGGTCCTACTCTGTAAAAATAAATTTGTTTCTCAATGTTAGTCCAACTCCTACTCAAATAAAAAAAAGAAATAACAGGGATTCGTCGCAACTGCAGTTTTACATTACTTACTGTTTGAAAGAAGAATAAAGAAAGAACAAGATTTTGTTTCGCTATCTTGTAGTTCTTATTTAGAAATAAACAGAAAAACAAATTATTTCCTTCTCCGGTTTATTTGTATTGTATTGCTGTTTGTTTGCAATTGCTATTGAAGAACATAAAGAACATATTTCAAATTTTTTATTGCGAATAAGTTAAAAAAAGGAACAGATTCCTCTAAAGGAATTTTATTCTCCGCTAACTTTTCCAAATGTGTATTAAATTCATACGAGAAGGGTAGACATACCATAATCGGAACGAAAACGTTTGGTAACTCTTAATTGAATGGTCACCTAACATGAGATAATGTGATGTGCATTAAAACCAGACAGTTATGGTATGTCTCCCCTGTCTCATATGAAATAAATACACATCTGGAAAAGTTAGCAGAGAATAAAATTCCTTTAGAGGAGTCTGTTCCTTAATTTTAACTCATTCCATGCAAAAATTTGAGATATATTCTATATGTTCTCTTTATGGCAATAACACACTATAAGGTTGAGGAGTATTATATTGGGTATTATATCCTCGTTGGGTATAATACGTTGGCTTATAATACCGTTGGGTATTATATTATATCCTCGTTGGGTAGACTATGGCAGGATATTGCTTGATTCATTCTTTTCATACACCCTTTCGTTTTACACGTACTGGCTTGGTAATGTAAATCTTCAGTCCACTATGTAAGTATGTATGGTACGTCAACCGACACTATATGTACGAATCTCTTTTTGTTTCTGCAGCCTTTCCTCTGATTTACTGATTATTCGTTGCTAAGGGCAACAAATAATGTCAAAACTCTCAGCTCTCCGGGTTTAAATGTTGGTGGGGTTTGTTTATGAAAGTCCCGACCTATGATAATAAATAAAAAAAGAAAATAATTTCTTTGAACACACTGCTTTTTCCATTTACAAAAAATAAAAGAGAAAATGGATTTAATTTATATAAGGCAGTGGAACAAAAAGCGAAATAAAAAAGAACAACAAAATGCTAACTAATAAGGTCCGGGAGCCTTTTTCAACAGAAAAAAAAACTTTAAAGAAGAAAAACAGTTCTTAAAAAAAATCATCTAAAAAATGACAAATCAAACACACGGGAGAAAGAAAGAGAAGAAAAAACAATTAAAAAACAAAACCAATAAATGCAATTCACATTCTATACACTCCCAGAACTGATTCACTGAACAAGACAAAAACGAATGTGCACAAAAGTAATTCTCCTCTTTACAATCAGTGGATAAATGGGATATATCTATAATGAAGAAAATATTTACTTGAAAAAAAGGTCATAAAACCTCAGTCACCACCTCTGATTAAATTAACCAGGTTAATAAAATTTATACTATATTTGGCAACAGGTCAATTGAAACTTATCCATTATACATTAAATGGATCTTCTATTTGATAGTTTGGCTGCAGTCCGTTGACTCTTGCATCCCGACTTTCGCTTGCAGTGTTATCACTCGCTGGGGGACTATTATGTAGCTGACTACTGTAAGAATATTAGGGGTAAGGTCAAATTTTTCGCTGATTATAAAGAGGAGAATTGTTTTCTGTGCACTATAGACATTCGTTTTTGTCTTGTTCAGTGAGTAACAGCAGTTTGGTAGTGTTTAGAATGCAGGTTGTATTTATTTCTTTAGTATTTTAGTTGCTTTATTTCTTTTTCTTTCTCCCGTGTGTTTAGTTTGTCACTTTTTAGATGGTTTTATTCTAAGAAACAGTTTTTTCTTCTTTAAAGTTGTTTTTTTTTCTTTCCGTTGAGAAAGGCTCCCGGAAAAACAGTCAAAATATTCGGATTTTCTTTTATTCATTAATGTTTTGTTTTTTATTTCATTTTTTGTTCCACTGGTTTATTTAATTAAAACCGTGTTGTCCCTTAATCTTTAGTAAGAAAAGAAAACAAAAAATAAAGCTTTGCTGCTATGTTTCAATATTTTCTAAGTTTTATTAACTAATTAAACTTTTCTCAAATATTACTTTTATTAACTAAAAATTTTTTTAACTGTTAAATTTAATATATATTTATTTTAACAGTTAATTTTAGATCATTGGGATGCATTCACTAAATTACAGACGCGTACTATTACTATGCTAAAAAAGGAAGAAACTATTGAATCGCCCATTTCTATTTACACAAGATACAATTTTTTAAATAGATCCTTCCCACCGGGGCTGTCTAAAACATAATATTTTTTCTTCTAAAAAATGTTTTTTTTTCCTGGGATAATGTCACATTATCATTTATTATGAAAGGGATTTGACTGCACAATACTGCACACGCAACCCTGCTTGATTGTACACTAAAAGGAATATGGGGTGTATTTATATTATTAGTCCATATTACTTCTGACGCTTCTGCAAAATCTTTTACTTCTGTACCCCTTACTGCTACTCCTTCTCCACGTGCTTGAAAAATGACACACAGAACAATCCTTAGGAATCAAACCCATTCATAAAGTATTAGCTACCAGCAACGAAGAAAGAGTGATCGCCGTTGCAGGCAGATTTATGCTTTGGCGAGTTTGCAGTCGCTTTGTTTGGATAAAACAGGAAGTTATGACACACTTCCTTACCTTTTCTAAATTGTTCATTTAGCCAACAATAGATGAATGGATTGTAACAGACACTGGACATTGCCCACCAGTGGCAAATGAAAAATAAAGTTGAATTATGGCGATGAATACTTGATTCAGTAGTGACGTCGCTAACTAAAAAGTACAGATTTAAAGGTAGCCAACAGATTGCAAATATGAGAACGACCAAAATTAGCATCTGAATCGTTTTTCGTTTTGACCTTGTCTGAGAAGATGCTTGACCTTGAGTTACTGCACCCAACGCTGAACGGCTCCATATCTAAAAAGAAGTAGAAGAGCAATTACAGCGGGAATCTGAATAGAACATACCTGAAAATTGAACATCAAAGCTAGGGTACATGCTATTGCCTTAAATGATTTTATTCTTCTCTCTTCTTCTTCTTCTTGTTTGAACATGCGGATGCGCTAATAAGCAATCCCCAGGCAATCCCATACCCTACGGCAGCTAGTATTGAACTCCAGGTTTCCGCCCTACCAAGCAGAGATTAATCTTACTGCGCTATAATAGAGTTTTATTTTTCTCTCTATTTTTCAGCAATAAATTTATATTTTTCTATTCTTATAATCTATATATATTTATATATATATT
>JAQQPU010013787.1:13442-23725 GCA_029168905.1 Artemia sp. Kazakhstan ARC1039 | reverse complement strand
AAACTATTTGTGTAAAATCTCAGCTAATAAGGGTTTTAGACCTTGAACTCTAGTTTTTTGTAAGAAAATTATGGAAAATACAATTATCTGGTTCAAAGGTGAAACTTAAGTCCAGTTATGGATCGAAAAATAAACTATATCAGTAAAATCTGAGCTAATAAGGGTTTTTGACCGTAAACTATAGTTTTTCGTAAGAAAATTATGGAAAATACAATTCTCTGGTTCAAATGTGAAACTTAAGTCTATTTTGGATCGAAAAATAAAACTATTTCTGTAAAATCTGAACTAATAAGGGTTTCGTAAACTCTAGTTTTTTGTCAGAAAATTATGGAAAATAAAATTCTCTGGCTCAAATGTAAAACTTAGGTCCAATTTGGATCGAAAAATAAAACTATTTACGTAAAATCCGAGCTAATAAGGGTTTTTGACCGTAAACTCTGTTTTTTTTTGTTAGAAAATTATGGAAAATACAATTCGTTGGCTCATAGGTGAAACTTAAGTCCAGTTATGGGTATAAAAATTAACTATTTCTGTAAAATCTGAGCTACTAAGAATTTTCGACCGTAAACTCTAGTTTTTTGTAAGAAAATTATGGAAAATACAATTCTCTGATTCAAATGTGAAACTTAGGTTCATTTTGGATCGAAAAATAAAACTATTTCCGTAAAATCTGAGTTATTAAGGGTTTTTGACCGTAAACTCTAGTTTTTTGTAAGAAAATTATGGAAAATACAATTCGTTGGCTCATAGGTGGAACTTAAGTCCAGTTATGGATCAAAAAATAAACTATTTCTGTAAAATCTGAGCTAATAAGTTTTTTTGACCGTAAAATCTAGTTTTTTGTAAGAAAATTATTGAAAATACAATTCTCTGGTTCAAAGGTGAAACTTAAGTCCAGTTATGGATCTAAAAAATAAACTATTTCTGTAAAATCTGAGCTAATAAGGATTTTTGACCGTAAACTATAGTTTTGTAAGAAAATTATGGAAAATACAATTCTCTGGCTCAAATGTGAAACTTAAGTCTATTTTTGGATCGAAAAATAAAACTATTTCTTTAAAATCTGAGCTAATAAGGGTTTTTGACCGTAAACTCTAGTTTTTTGTAAGAAAATTATGGAAAATACAATTCGCTGGTTCAAATGTGAAACTTAGGTCCATTTTGGATCAAAAACTAAAACTATTTCCGTAAAATCTGAGCTAATAAGTGTTTTTGAACGTAAACACTAATTTTTTGTTAGAAAATTATGGAAAATACAATTCCTTGGCTCATAGGTGAAACTTAAGACCATTTATGGATTGAAAAATAAACTGTTTCTGTAAAATCTGAGCTAATAAGGGTTTTTGACCATAAAATCTAGTTTTTTGTAAGAAAATTATGGAAAATACAATTCTTTGATTCAAATGTGAAACTTAAGTCCATTTTGGATCGAAAAATAATACTATTTCCGTAAAATCTGAGTTAATAATGGTTTTTGACATAAACTCTAGTTTTTTGTAAGAAAATTATGGAAAAAACAATTATCTGATTCAAATGTGAAACTTAAGACCATTTTGGATAGAAAAATAAAACTATTTCCGTAAAATCTGAGTTAATAAGGGTTTTTGACCGTAAACTCTAGTTTTTTGTAAGAAAATTATAGAAAATACAATTCGTTTGCTCATAGGTGAAACTTAAGTCCAGTTATGGATCGAAAAATAAACTATTTCTGTAAAATCTGAGCTAATAAGGGTTTTTGACCGTAAACTCTAGTTTTTTTGTAAGAAAATTATGGAAAAAACAATTCTCTGATTCAAATGTGAAACTTAAGACCATTTGGATAGAAAAATAAAACTATTTCCGTAAAATCTGAGTTAATAAGGGTTTTTGACCGTAAACTCTAGCTTTTTGTAAGAAAATTATGGAAAATACAATTCGTTGGCTCATAGGTGAAACTTAAGTCTAGTTATGGATACTCACAATGATGAGGACTGATGGTTCTAATTCAATATTTTTTTCATAAAAACAAACTATTTTTTTAAACTTCAAAATTATTCAACTTTATTTAATTTTTTATTTATTGATTTTTTTGTACGTATCTTAAAATGACAAAATATGCTTACGGCTCTAACAATTGTACTCTTTGATTGCTCAGAGACACGATTTGGCTTTCCCACTGATATTCTATGTCCGGTAATTGACACTACCTAGTCTATGGCATGTATTAAATCAGTATTTTATACGCTGTGGAACGATAAACACATAACTCATATCTTAAAAAAAAGTGAAGATGGAGCATTTTAATAAAGTGTGTTCACATGACAATGTAATTTTAGCATTGAATGCCAACAAGGAGAAGTATTTAAACTATGAAACAAGTACAAGTGGTAGCACTATTGGAAATGTATGCATGCATTGTCATGACAGTAAGGAATTAAATTTCTTTAGAATACCGAAAAAATTCAACTCTTATGTTGGTGGTTATGCGAGATTGAGATCTTCAGAGATGATTGCACTCAAAGGGAATGCCAACATAAAAATAATCGTTGATGATAGAGGACAACTCCTTGCTACTGTTGCAGATAACACATTACCTACTGATACATCCAATCGTCAGCTTTCGGGTATTAGCATTCAACGGAAGTTTAAACAAAGAAAGGCCTACTATTCTACTAATATCGTAAACCATATCTTGTCTACATGCCGAAACTGTTACCTGTGTAAAAATAATGTGATAATTGACAGTGAAATTGCCAGAAAAATAAAAAGGGCATTGGCAGAAAATATCACTATGGAATATAAAGATGAATCGATGAAAAACAAAGCACCAGCAAACGTTACTGCCATTGATCAAACAGTCAATGAACCAAATAATACCAAAGAGGAAAAGCATATTGAGCCTGTTGACGACACACCAGTAAAAATTGTGTATGACTCAAAATGGAATAATTATTTTTCTACTGATTACGAAATAAGAGAAGATAATAGCTACAATATCAAGAGAGAACATGCTGAACTATTTTATGGAACAGATTCAAAATGTCCAAAGTTAATCATTGATATTAATAATGTATCATAATATATTTTTATATTAATATTCTATATAGCATTATCTCATTAAAAATATATTATGCATTACATTGTTATGTGTTCATTATTTTTAGAGTAAAATAGCATATCAAACGTTTAGAATGTCTATTAAAACATCGGACTTGTAAGAAAAGGAATTTACATACATCTATTGTCAGACACTTGGGATAACATTGACAAAATCTAAGTATCAGAGCGAATAATTTATTTTTTATCAACACTTTTAATCAGTTACAACAATTATAATTAACAAAATCTAAATATCAGAGTGAATAAATGCCTTTTCAGCATCCTTTTTTGGAGAAAACTGACAGAATCTAAGTATCAGAGTGATTAAATTCCATATCAACATCCCTTTCTCGGATACAAGGGATAAAATTGACAAAATCTAAGTATCAGAGTGAATAAATGCTTTATCAACATCCTTGAAATGCATTATCAACATCATTTGTCGGCTATATCGGATAAAATTGACAAAATCTAACTATCAGATTTATTAAATTCTATATCAACACCCCTTTCTCGAATATTTGGGATAAACTTGACAAAACCTAAGTATCAGAGCTATTAAATTCTATATCAAAATCCCTTTCTCAGTTACATGGGATAAAATTGACACAATCTAAGTATTAGAGTGAATAAATGCTTTATCAATACCCCTTAAATGCATTATCAACATCAAATGTCAGATACAGCGGATAAAATTGACAAAATCTAAGTACCAGAAAGAATAAATTCGTTTTCAAAGTTTTCATTGGATACATCAGATAACAGTCATAAAATCCAAGTTCTATTCATTTTGACTTCATGCGTCCTTACGTTAAATTCAGGTTAGACCGGTTATAGATAGCACTACACCCGCTCAGACACACAGTCATAGTGAGAGAGATATTCAAAAAGTTGAGTTAATTTAAGTTCACTTAGAGTGGTCAGACATGCATTGGAATAAGCAAACACCCGCCCAGACACACAGGCAAAAAGAATAAGAGAGATAAAAACACATACAAATACGTAGATTTAAACACAAAAACCGAGAAAGACATGGAGTGGACACCGCGACGGCGCATACATAGTGAGAGAGATATGCAAATTCGACATAGCTTTATTTCATTTTTTAAGGTTAATTTAGACGAGGTTACGTGTGCGCACGTAACCTCGTCTAAATTAAACTTAAAAAATGAAATAAAGCTATGTCGACTTTGCATGTTTCTCTCACTATGTATGCACCGTCGCGGTTTACACTCCATGTATTTCTCGGTTTTTTTTGTTTAAATCTACGTATTTGTACGTGTTTTTATCTCTCTCACTCTTTTTGCCTCTGTGTCTCGGCGGGTGTTTGCTTATTCCAATGCATGCCTGAACGCTCTATGTGAACTTAAATTAATTCAACTTTTTGAATATCTCTCTCACTAAATTTACTAATTAACTCACTATAAAATTTAATAGCTCTGATGCTTAGATTTTGTCAAGTTTATCCCAAGTATTCGAGAAAGGGGTGTTGATATAGAATTTAATCAATCTGATAGTTAGATTTTGTCAATTTTATCCGATATAGCCGACAAATGATGTTGATAATGCTTTTCAAGGATGTTGATAAAGTATTTATTCACTCTGATACTTGGATTTTGTCAATTTTATCCCATGTATCCGAGAAAGGGATGTTGATATGGAATTTAATCACTCTGATACTTAGATTCTGTCAGTTTTATCCGACAAAGGATGCTGAAAAAGCGTTTATTCACTTTGATATTTAGATTTTGTTAATTATAATTGTTGTAACTGATAAAAGGTGTTGATAAAAAAATAAATTATGTACTCTGATACTTAGATTTTGTCAATTTTATCCCATGTACCCGAGAACGGGATGTTGGTATAGAATTTAATCAATCTGATACTTATATTTTGTAAATTTTATCCCTTGTACCTGAAAAAGGGATGTTGATATAGAATTTAATCAATCTGATACTTAGATTTTGTCAATTTTATCCGATATTTTATCCTATGTATCCGAGAAACGGATGCTGATATAGAATTTGGTCACTCTGATACTTACATTTTGTCAATTTTATCCGACATATCCGATAAAGGATGTTGTGAAAGCATTTATTCATTCTGAAATTTAGATTTTGTCAATTTTATTTGATGTATCTGACAAAGGATGTTGATAAAAAAGATTTATTCACTCTGACACTTAGATTTTGTTAATTTTATCCGATGTATCTGACAAAAGATGTTGATAAATAAAATTTATTCACTCTAACATTTAGATTTTTTCAACTTTTTCCTTTGTATCCGAGAAATGGATGTTGATATAGAATTTAATCACTCTTATTCTTAGATTTTGTGAAATTGCTGTATCTGCTGTCTAGGAAGCAACTTCAATCGATAATGAATAAAAATTAAGAATTTGTAAAAATTTTTTTCATAATTTCCTGAATTAAATTTCTGTATTGTGTATCGAAGAGGTGAATTCAAGAAAGAGTTTGTTACTTACTTACTTACTTACTTACAATTTTTTCATAATGACATATCTAACAACAGATGTTGATAAAGAATTTATTCATTCTGATACCTATATTTTGTCAATGTTATCCCATGTGTCTGACAATAGATGTATGCAAATTCCTTTTCTTACATCTCCGATGTTTTAATAGACATTCTAAACGTTTAATATGCTAGCTTACTCTAAAAATAATGAACACATGACAATGTAATGCATAATATATTTTTAATGAAATAATGCTATGTAGAATATTCATATAAAAATATATTATGATACATTATTAATATCAATGATTAACTTTGGACATTTTGAATCTGTTCCATAAGATAGTTCACCATGTTCTCTCTTGATATTGTAGCTATTGTCTTCTCTTAGTTCGTAATCAGTAGAATAATCATTATTCCATTTTGAGTAATACACAATTTTTACTGGTGTGTCATCAACAGGCTCAATATACTTTTCGTCTTTGGTATTATTTGGTTCATTGACTGTTTGATCAATGGCAGTAACGTTTGCTGGTGCTTTGTTTTTCATCGATTCATCTTTATATTCCATAGTGATATTTTCACTGTCTATTATCACATTATTTTTACACAGGTAACAGTTTCGGCACGTAGACAAGACATGGTTTACGATATTAGTGGAAGAGTAGGCCTTTCTTTTTTTAACGTTCCGTTGAATGCCAATACCCGAAAGCTGACTATTGGATGTATCAGTAGGTAATGTATTACCTGCAACAGTAGCAAGGATTTTTCCTCTATCATGAACGAAAATGTTTATATTGGCATTCTCTTTGAGTGCAATCATCTCTGGAGATCTCAATCTCGCATAACCACCAACATGAGAGTTGAATTTTTTCGGTATTCCAAAGAAATTTAATTCCTTACTGTCATGACAATGCATGCATACATTTCCAATAGTGCTACCACTTGTACTTGTTTCATAGTTTAAATACTTCTCCTTGTTGGCATTCAATGCTACAATAATATTGTCATGTGAACACACTTTATTAAAATGCTCCATCTTCACTTTTTTTAAAGATATGAGTTATGTTTTTATCGTTCCACTGCGTAAAAAATACTGATTTAATACATGCAATAGAGTAGGTAGTGTCAATAACCGGACGTAAAATATCAGTGGGAAAGCCACATCGTGTCTCTGAGCAATCATAGAGTACAATTGTTAGAGCCGTAAGCACATTTTGTCATTTTAAGATACGTACAAAAAAACAAAAAAATAAATAAAGTTGAATAATATCGAAGTTTAAAAAAAAATAGTTTGTTCTTATGAAAAAAATATTGAATTAGAACCATCAGTCCTCATCATTATGAGTATCCATAACTGGACTTAAGTTTCACCTATGAGCCAACAAATTGTATTTTCCATAATTTTCTTACAAAAAGCGAGAGTTTACGGTCAAAAACCCTTATTAACTCAGATTTTACGGAAATAGTTTTAATTTTCGATAAAAAATGGTCTTAAGTTTCACATTTGAATCAGAGAATTGTATTTTCCATAATTTTCTTACAAAAAAAACTATAGTTTACGGTCAAAAACCCTTATAAGCTCAGATTTTAAAGAAATAGTTAATTTTTCGATCCATAACTGGACTTAAGTTTCACCTATGCGCCAAAGAATTGTATTTTCCATAATTTTCTTACAAAAAAATCGAGTTTACGGTCAAAGACCCTTATTAACTCAGATTTTATGGAAATGCTTTTATTTTTTGATCCAAAATAGACTTAAGTTTCACATTTGAATCAGCGAATTGTATTTTTCATATTTTTCTTACAAAAAACTAGAATTTACGGTCAAAAACCCTTATTAGCTCAGATTTTACAGAAATAGTTTATTTTTCCATCCAAAAATAGACTTAAGTTTCTCATTTGAATCAGAGAATTGTATTTTCCATAATTTTCTTACAAAAAACTAGAGTTTACGGTCAAAAATCCTTATTAGCTCAGATTTTACAGAAATAGTTTATTTTTCGATCCACAACTGGACTTAAGTTTCACCTATGAGCCAACGAATTGTATATTCCATAATTTTCTTATAAAAAACTAGCGTTTACGGTCAAAAACCCTTATCAGCTCAGATTTTACGGAAATGATTTTATTTTTCGATCCAAAATGGACCTAAGTTTCACATTTGAAACAGAAAATTGTATTTTCCATAATTTTCTTACAAAAAACTAGAGTTTACGGTCAAAGACCCTTATTGACTCAGATTTTACGCAAATACTTTTATTTTTCGATCCAAAATAGACTTAAGTTTCACATTTGAATCAGAGAATTGTATTTTCTATAGTTTTCTTACAAAAAACTAGAGTTTACGGTCAAAAACCCTTATTAGCTCAGATTTTACAGAAATAGTTTATTTTTCGATCCAAAAATAGACTTAAGTTTTTCATTTAAACCAGAGAGTTGTATTTTCCATAATTTTCTTACAAAAAACTAGAGATTACGGTCAAAAATCCTTATTAGCTCAGATTTTACAGAAATAGTTTATTTTTCGATCCATAACTGGACTTAAGTTTCACCTATGAGCCAACGAATTGTATATTCCATAATTTTCTTACAAAAAACTAGAGTTTACGGTCAAAAACACTTATCAGCTTAGATTTTACGGAAATAGTTTTATTTTTTGATCCAAAATGGACCTAGGTTTCACATTTAAACCAGAGAATTGTATTTTCCATAATTTTCTTACAAAAAACTAGAGTTTACGATCACAGACCCCATATTAACTCAGTTTTTACGGAAATACTTTTATTTTTCGATCCAAAAATAGACTTAAGTTTCCCATTTGAACCAGAGAATTGTATTTTCCATACTTTTCCTACAAAAAACTATAAGTTACGGTCAAAAACCCTTATTAGCTCTGATTTTACACAAATAGTTTATGTTTCGATCCATAACTGGACTTAAGTTTCACCTATGAGCCAACGAATTGTATTTTCCATAATTTTCTTACAAAAAACTAGAGTTTACGGTCAAAAACCCTTATTAGCTCTTATTTTACAGAAATAGTTTATTCTTCGATCCAAAATGGACCTAAATGTCAAATTTGAACCAGAGAATTGTATTTTCCATAATTTTCTTACAAAAAACTAGAGTTTACGGTCAAAAACCCTTATTAGCTCAGATTTTACAGAAATAGTTTATTTTTCCATCCAAAAATAGACTTAAGTTTCTCATTTGAACCAGAGAATTGTATTTTCCATAATTTTCTTACAAAAAACTAAAGTTTACGGTCAAAAATCCTTATTAGCTCAGATTTTACAGAAATAGTTTATTTTTCGATCCATAACTGGACTTAAGTTTCACCTATGAGCCAACGAATTGTATATTCCATAATTTTCTTACAAAAAACTAGAGTTTACGGTCAAAAACCCTTATCAGCTCAAATTTTACGGAAATAATTTTATTTTTCGATCCAAAATGGACCTAAGTTTACATTTGAAACAGAGAATTGTATTTTCCATAATTTTCTTACAAAAAACTAGAGTTTACGGTCAAAGACCCTTATTAACTCAGATTTTACGGAAATACTTTTATTTTTCGATCCAAAATAGACTTAAGTTTCACATATGAATCAGAGAATTGTATTTTCTATAGTTTTCTTACAAAAAACTAGAGTTTACGGTCAAAAACCCTTATTAGCTCAGATTTTACAGAAATAGTTTATTTTTCGATCCAAAAATAGACTTAAGTTTCTCATTTAAACCAGAGAGTTGTATTTTCCATAATTTTCTTACAAAAAACTAGAGATTACGGTCAAAAATCCTTATTAGCTCAGATTTTACAGAAATAGTTTATTTTTCGATCCATAACTGGACTTAAGTTTCACTTATGAGCCAACGAATTGTATATTCCATAATTTTCTTACAAAAAACTTGAGTTTACGGTCAAAAACACTTATCAGCTTAGATTTTACGGAAATAGTTTTATTTTTCGATCCAAAATGGACCTAAGTTTCACATTTGAACCAGAGAATTGTATTTTCCATAATCTTCTTACAAAAAACTAGAGTTTACGGTCACAGACCCCTTATTAACTCAGATTTTACGGAAATACTTTTATTTTTCGATCCAAAAATTGACTTAAGTTTCCCATTTGAACCAGAGAATTGTATTTTCCATACTTTTCCTACAAAAAACTATAATTTACGGTCAAAAACCCTTATTAGCTCTGATTTTACAGAAATAGTTTATGTTTCGATCCATAACTGGACTTAAGTTTCACCTATGAGCCAACGAATTGTATATTCCATAATTTTCTTACAAAAAACTAGAGTTTACGGTCAAAAACCCTTATTAGCTCTTATTTTACAGAAATAGTTTATTTTTCGATCCAAAATGGACCTAAGTGTCAAATTTGAACCAGAGAATTGTATTTTCCATAATTTTCTTACAAAAAACTAGAGTTTACGGTCAAAAACCCTTATTAGCTCAGATTTTACAGAAATAGTTTTATTTTTCGATCCAAAAATAGACTTAAGTTTCACATTTGAACCAGAGAATAGTATTTTCCATAGTTTTCTTACAAAAAACTATAGTTTACGGTCAAAAACCCTTATTAGCTCAAATTTTACAGAAATAGTTTATTTTTCGATCCAAAACTGGACTTAAGTTTCACCTTTGAACCAGAGAATTGTATTTTCCATAATTTTCTTACAAAAAACTAGAGTTTACGGTCAAAAACCCTTATTA
>JAQQPU010013787.1:0-13342 GCA_029168905.1 Artemia sp. Kazakhstan ARC1039 | reverse complement strand
CCCCCCCCCCCAAAAAAAAAAATTTCAGAGATTTCTAGTTAAAAATTTTATTTCAAGTCATTCACTCGGTTTTTTCGCAAGCAATTCGGTCCAGAGTACAGCACTAAGGCACCCTGCTGCCATCACCCCACAACTTGTGTATTATACAGAACACATCCAAGAAGTAAAGCTATCCGTTATTAAAATTCTTTTCTTGCCATCTACATCTCTCTTATTATCATTTTTTTAGTATACTATAACGTTAAACTCTATTTTAAATTGACAACACTGTTCAAACGCCACTTGTGTATTATGCAGAACCCATCAAAGAAGTAAAGCTAGGTCAGCTCATAAGACCATTTTATCATCGTTAACCATTTCCATAGATTGATATTGTTACAAATTTATAATAAATAAGCTATGAGTTAACAACCTGAGGGGTTACCTTAACTGATAATCACCAATTCGCAAATGCTATACCCTTTTTTCTCCACCTTCATACGATCCAATTCGCAAAATGCTATCTAGTTCTGTTTTTTCCCTATTATTCAATTAATATCGTTCATATAGTCCAATTCGCAAATGCTAAACCCTTTTTTGTCCACCTTCATACGATTCATTTAGCAAATGCTATCTACCTCTGTTTTTTCCCTATTATACAATTAATATCGTTCGTATAGTCCAATTCGCAAATGCTAAACTTTTTTTATCAAATTTCATACGATCCAATTCGCAAATGCTATCTAGCTCTGTTTTTTCCCTATTATTCAGTTAATATCGTTCGTATTGTCCATTTCGCAAATGCTAAACCCTTTTTTTCTCCACCTTCATACGATCCAATTCGCAAATGCTAAACCCTTTTTTAGAGCTATGGTCGCAATGAATGGTACATGTTATCAGAAAAAAATGTCAATTGCCAAAAAAAAAAAAAATAAAACACGCCATGCTGAATGTGCTTCAAAAACCCATCTGGTTGAAAACATGTTTGTTATCGTTAACCATTTCCATAGATTGATATTGTTCAAAATTCATAATAAACATCTCGCTTTTTAAAATGTGCACCTCAAACCGTAGTGCATATTCTAGTGAAATTCCTTGTGCAATTGATATCAATAGCAAAAACCAGTCTGGTAATCTGCCTTAGAAAGGTGCCAAGGAACATAAACCCTTTGAATTCCATATATACAATGTACTGACGAAGGGGTTTTTGAATCCCAGTTTATTGAAATCAATTTAAAAAATAAGGTTTTGATAATTGGTAATGTTTATAGATCTCCCAGTGGATCTGTCCCTTCTTTTCTTCAGATCCTTGATGAGAACCTTTCATTCAAGCATCATATTGGACTAATAAATATGAAGATCTCAAGGAGTCTTGGAATTTTGAGGAAGCTAAAACACATTTTTCCTGGATCAGTTCTTAAAATTATGTTCCATTGCTTAGTTCAGTCCTACGTCTCTTATTGCACTACAATATGGATGTCAACTTTCTCTTCTTTTTTGAAACTATTTTCTAAGTTATATGATAAGGCAAGACGGCTTATACAGGAAACAAATTGTACTAAAACTAACCCAACTAGCCTATTACTTGATTTGCAGTTTCTCTACATTCTTTCGTGTGCGTCTTTCACTTTTCATCAAATTCATGGTGATGTTCCCATAGCCCTTCAAACTACTCTTTCTTTCGTCACTGATAGGTCTTCGCATCATCTTCGCAATTCAAGGAATATTAATTTTGTATTTACTCCATCGGTGAGGTCTGACTTTAATCCATTAACTGCTTGTCATATCGTTTGGAATAGCCTACCTGAGTCAGCTAAAGAATGTCACTCGTTTGGTACTTTCAAAAGAATCTTAAGAAGTTTTTTAATGTCTTAATTTTTCATGTTTAAATATATTTCTGTTAATTTTATTATTATTATTTGGGGGGATAACACTAGCCTGGGTTGGAAAAATGTGTTTCGAGGTGTACTGAGCTTTTCTAATATTTTTTGTGGTTTGGTTTCAAATATATATTTAGAATTTGGTTTAATTTATTGCATCGTTCTACATGTTTTTTTTTTTTTTTTTGGGGGGGGGTCTCATAAAATCACATTTTTTTTGTTTTTCCTTATTTTTTTTTTCTCTTCTTTGTTTTGTCTGTGTGTGTGTGTGTGTTGCGTCTTTGAAAGGTTGAAATGCAATGCATTATATTGAAAATACTTTTTTTTAGTATTTATGCTATTTCTGTTTTTCCTCTGTTTTTTTTTCCTGGCCATAGAAGCTTATGAGGGGTTCTATATTGATGTATTTTTGTTGTAAATTTATTGGTTGAATAAAATGATTGATTGATTGATCAAAGGGTGATCCACGCGGAATAAATTGATTGCTTGTTAGTCTCCTGCTTAGTTTTTTATTTTTGGATGATTTTTTGCTTCTTTATTTTTATGTGGATCATTATATTTTATTATTTTTTTTTATTTATTGATTTTTTTCTCTCTTTCTTGTGTTGAGTCTCTTAAAGGTGTGAATGTATGATGTTGAAAATGTTGTTGTTTTTTCTGTATTGTGTTTCATTTTTGTTTCTCCCCTGTTTTTTTCCTGGCCATAGAGCCTTACGGGGGAGTTTATATTGAAGCGGATTTTGTTGATTTTATTGATTGAATAAATTGATTGATTGATTGATTGATTGATTGGAGCCGTATGCCCATTACTATAGGCAATGCTACAGCGTTGCCTCTGATATGGCAGTTTTGAATGGTAAAATTGATTAAAAGCACGTAAATATGAGTAATAGGTTTAAAATCTGCCTTCTCGGGATATACCTTATAAAATGAGTGCATCAGACTTACAAAATTAATAGATTATCTCCAAATTAATCATAATAAGGGACAAACCATGATTGAAAAAAAAATCCAAGCTGGAATTGAACGCATAATAATCTAATTTGAAGTCTGGCGCTGCACTGACAGAACCACGCCTCTAATGATGTAATTTAATATATTGCTGTTTGTAGGACTTTAATTGTGTAGCTTGTTAAAGGGGACTGGAGGAGGAAGTTGCAGGAGATGTTCCTGCAAACCTCCATTTAAGGGTCTTGGCCCATAATTATTGCAATGATACCGTTTTATGACTTCCAAGATTTTCCACTTAAGAAGTTGCATCAAAAATGTCGTTTTCAGTGCTATATCTCACTTATGAATGGTAGAATTGATAAAAGCACGTAGATATGAGCAAAAGCTTTCAAATGACACATTAACCTTCAGTCTAAAAATTTCTAGTAGCCAACTCGCCCTACCTTTTCCACTTGCCACATGACACCAAAAGTGCCATATTTTGTACTCTTTGAAACTTGCAGATAGAAAAATTTATAGGAAGAACATAAATATGAGAAATATTTTTTATATTAGTTATCAAAAATTTGGGAAACGGCATAAAAAGTAGTAACCCACTAGGTTTCGAATAAAGAATAAAAACGACCGTTTTGACATTTTTAACTTTTATTTACTATTTGCTGGGGTTCATTCTTTACTATATTGCAGCTAATGCTTCAACCACGACAAAGAGTTCATATCAAATTCTCCTCAGAAACTCGTTAACATTAAAATCTGTGAAATATAATAGATGGTAGAATTTTTAAAAACGTAATAAACAGAAGTAATAGCTTATAATCGAGCCATTAAACATCTATCTACGACGGTGTGGTAGCCTACTAATGTTCCAGTAGCTTATTCATAAGCACACAATTTATGAAACTTACTAAAGAGGCTGTGTATGGGTGTGCATGGGTGGTGTTCTTGTGAACGTCAAGTTAAGGGTTCTGGAACATAACTGTTATAACGATACTTGTTTTGTACTTCAGAGCTTTTCCACTTAAGAAGTGGCACCATAAGTTTTGTTTTCAGTGCTATATCGCACTTACGAATGTAAAATAAAAAAAAACATTTATATAAGAGCAATAGCTTTAAAATGAGCCATTAAAAATCACTTTTATAAGTTATGCTAGCCCAATAGCTCCACACTGTAAAACAAATTGTTTGAGTTTCAACAAAGATTGTTTGTAATGTTTATCAACGACAAAATTGGAATTTCAACAGCTGAAATTGAATATTGGAGACCATTTTAGAATTCCATGGTCATTTTGGAATTTACAATTTGTTGAGAAACCAAAATTTTTAATTCCCATACCCGAATTGAATTTACAATTTGTTGACTTTGATTTTAAGATCACTATTGGATTTCCATCTTGTTTGCTGGATTTTCCGTTCTCTTATTGGATTTCCATTACTATCATTGTTCAATTTCCTAGGTCTACAGTCTAATATCTAGTTCTCAGGATTCATTTTCCCTTTCTTCTTTCCTAAGCATCAATAAATACCAAAACAATAATCTCATTTATTTTACAAGAACAGCAAATTACAACAAAAATTTCTCCCAGATAATATGACACCTCTTAACGGCTGCATTTTTTCCTGTTTTAAATTGTTAGATCAATGGCGCAGTAGCAGGCCTACAGAAAAAACTTGAGTAAGAAATATCTTTCAATCAGGAAAATAGTGACACACGGACCTAAATTGAATATAAAATCAAATCGAGGCGCAAATAAAAGAAAGACTTCCCCCTTTTTTGCTACCTCCACAACTGAACGGTTACAATAATAATTTTACGAATTCCTTTGACTTATTCTTCAAATCTCATAAAATCTTTTGTTTTCCACCTCATCAAATCTTTGCTTTATAAAATTGAAACCTTTCAAAATAGATCTTCTGCTTAGATGAAGTACAACAAAGTTGTTTTCAGCTTCACAACTTTGCTTAATACCAATTAATAAGGTTTTAAAGATATGCCAATACATTTCCTAAATTTTGAAGAAAAACCCATTGATGTGGCTTAAAATTCTACTCAAATAACCGTAATTGCATTTTTGGAACTAAACGTTTAGAAAAGGAAACTGATAGCTGAGAATTAAGGTAAAATTTGGTTTTTTCAAAATTTCAATAAGTATAGAACTGTCATGTAGGCAAATTTAAGGACCATCTAGAGGGAGAAGGAGTGGAAGTTGGTACTTAGAAATACTTTCTCGGGACCTACTTTGGTAGTTGTGTACTATCTAGAACATACGCGCTGTATTATATAGAGAAGATACGGGTTTCTTTCGAAACAGGTTTCTTTCAATAGAGAAATGGATTGTAAAGCATGGTTTGTTATTGGATTTATAATATTTAAACTATTGTTTTTTGGGATTTAGGGGGGAAAGGAATCTTAAACATTTTGGGAAACATAAGACACAAGTTATCAATATTAATAAACTAAACTGAATACTTAGCATCACAGTCAGACTGTCTTTTCTCTCTGATCTCTCTGAATCAGAATGTCTTGTCTCTCTGAATTGAATGCCCCCTAGGCAAAATTGTTGCTTCGTCGTTTAGGTCTTAACACTAAATCTACTACTGTATTATACGTTTGTAGGTAGTTGAAGGAGATAATTTTTTTGTCAAATTGATCTCAAATCATAACATTCAAAAACAAAATAAAAAACAAATTAGGTCTTGGGAGGAGGTTTAGTTGCCGTCCAATCTTTATGGTCTCTTAAAAAGGACAAAAAAAAACAAATCGAAACGCATCCGTCATCAGTCTTCTGGCAAAACATACAATTCCACATTTGTGCAGATAGTAAATCATAACCCTTACAATAACATTTTCTGATACGCTGAATCTGAAAGTCTGATTGACATTAAGATTTATTGACATTTTTGGGGTGTTTTTCCCTTTTTCGAAAATCAGGCTCTATGTTTTCAAAATCCCTTAATCCATCAAAATCCCTTTTTCTTCTGGGGCTTGGAGCCTTTGGGGAGTCGATAATTAACGCAATTTATATATTGTAATTTATATATTTGCAATCTGTATAAAAACCCAAATCTTATGAATTGTTATCTAAATTCCATTTGTGAGTTTCGGTTATAATTTAATTGAGTCGCTCCTTAATTACAGTTTTAACACTATGAACTGTTTGATAAAAATTATTGGGCTAACGTCCTATTTTTTAAATAATCCTGTAGCAAATAGGCGTTTTTGAAGCACGATTCATGCTATTAAAGTGTAATATTTCTGAGGCCAGTTGAAATGTGCACTATTTTAGAAAATTCTCCTTTTTGGGGAAGCCTTTGGTTCGCTTATGTGTACGTAAAGGGCAGTAGTAATCAACCTTATACTTTGCGTACGCCCCCGTACAAACAGGTTTTTCTGGTAGGTAATTCTATTCTACAGGTCATTACACCTTTGCCAAGAGGAACGAGTATAACTTGATTGTTGATTAGGATTTGAATAAAAGGAATAGTTTTCTTTACAATTCATATTAGTAAGAGAATTGAATTCAAAGAGAATAGTTTATTTGCAAGGATATTAGTGGAGAAAAAAAAATGAGTGGTGCATTTACACTATTGGAGATTAATGATGGAACCGACAGTAGCAGCAGCAACGATATACGAGTACCCAATGTGGCTGTGGAAATAACTGCTGGTTGTAGACTATGTCTTGAATGGGACATTAAGTATGCGAGATACGTGATATCATTAAGCAAATTTAAGCAGGAGGAGCAACTATGTTTTGCTGGAAAAGTGAATATTCTCCATATAAATAAACTTCGGTCAGCATTAGATGTCCTATCGAAATATATTGATGAAAACAAAGTGCAACAGTGAATATTATTATTATTGTAATTATGTTCAATAAAACTGTTTCTAAATCAATGGTATTTTTTCTTTCTATAGTAGACTAGCGTATATTTTTTAGAGTACAAAAAAGAGATTCTGATTAGTCTGAAGTTGGTTGTGAGAGAGTTAGGACTCTAAAAAATGGATAGATTCGAGAAAGATCGAATCATGAGGAATCTAGTTCTTATGGAAAAATGTTTGATTCTAGATGATGATTTTCTAGAGTTGTCTATTCAAAGGAAGATATTTTCTCGGGGAATGCTTGTCGATATAATGAAAACTGATTCTCCATCATTAGACTATTGTATGAAGCTTCTACATCGTGGTCCAAATGCATTTACACAGTTTATTGATATATTGATCACGACACAGCAAAATGATATTGTGGATATGCTTTTAAACATTGGTTTAGAAATTTAGGACTTTTTTTCATAAGAAAGATAGTGCTCAAGGATGATTTACTCCTCTCTCTCTCTCTCTCAGACAATTTTTTTGATGTTGCTAGCTCAGTTTCATTGTGGCAGTGAGAGCGTCAACACATCACAAAATGTTCCATACATGTCCGTTATGCATGTACTCACTGAACAACTGGTCATCATCATCATGTGAGAATTGCACAATGATTGAGGAGTATGATGAAAAGTGTAGATTATGCAACCCGTGTAAATTGCATAGAGGATATGCTGTACAAATTAAAGGTTGTAATTCCTGTCTTGAAGAGGTGTGTGACTCTCATCCTAGAGGCCACCTATGCTCCAATTGTCATTATGATAAATGTAAGCAGTGGGAGAGTACATATCCCGGTATGATTGGAAAGAATCCTAACCGTGATTTTAGTTTATTGCTACGAGATTGGTATCGTCGTGGTTTTAGATTGTTCTGGGAGGAGGAACCAGGTCAACGATTCAACTGTTGGAACAACAAGAAAATATGGTTTCTACGTCATTGTTGTGAAGACACTGGGTGTTATGATTATAAGCCCACTGATTTTTATTTGGCTGTGACGGAATGTGATTCGACACTTGAGGACACTGTTTGTGAAATTGCTTCAAATACGCAAATTGAAACATGTGAATTCTATAGAATGAATGCGAATAGTATCATTGACTATACAAAGAGATATGACAAGAGTGAAGTCACACTCTACTGTAGAAAATGTGACCCTGACATTGCAGTACATCAGGATCAGTACACTGTGAATTCAGATAATCTACCTGCACTAGTTGTTGTCGACAAATACCTAGTAGTGGATGAAATCTAAAGAGTAGAAAAGTCGTTTTATCATGTATATAAATTTTTTTTTTATTAATAAACAATTTCACATACATCTTTAGAACATTTCATTCTTAGGGCACTAAAATCAATATTACATACACTTGTAAGTATATTCTCCACTAGAAAGTCGTTCAATTGAGGTAAGTCAACGTAGATGTTGAGAAACTGCTTGTAGGTGTAGCCACGACATCTGAACATGAAAAAGAGTAGTGCATGAAAGCCACATGTCTTAGTCGTTAAATCCTGTACTCTTCGTTGATTTTGAATAATGGTTTTCCCACTGCTTTCAATAAAGTTGCTGATGTATGGATCGTAGAATTTATACGATAGGCCAAGAGGATCAAAAAATTCAATAATCTTCGCTGTTTGAAAGATGCATAGCCAATGACCGGTCTTCAAAGTCGATGGACTGCTATTAACAATGATTAGGGTATTGTTAACACTTGGAATTTTTTCAATGAAGTCCGAAGGTATGCAATAGGACTTGTACTGGGACATGTATGGATCCATACTAAATACATTGATTATTTGATTTGTGTTCATGGTGCAAGGTCTAGTAGAACACTGCCGTCGGGTGTGAATTCCCAATAGGTTTCAAATTGACTCAGTGATATTAGCGTGATACTCTCAGTCAGAGCATCGGCAAATGTACACTCTAAACGTACATTCCCTGTTCGTACTATGGTCATATTTTGCGTGCCTGACAAATCCAAAACAATAACCCCATGATTTTTTGAAAACATTGAATCGGTTATTCCATTTTCAAATAGTTGAGAGTCATGATCTAGGGATTGCATGGTCAACTCGTACAGAGTTCTATAGGATTTTTTGTCAAATGATAGAGTGTACAGTGGAATACCATTCACTTTGCACACAAGGCTAGATAGATCGAAAAAATTAAAATCATGGGGGGATTCAGTCCAGGATCCAACGGCACTTCCACTCTTCACAAAGGCCAAAGCCAATTTTGATGGGATTTCTTCATTGATAAATGATGAATCGCTATAGCTACGAGAGCCGGTGGCAATGTGACGTTGATTGGTGATTGTATGGGGGACAAGAGGTTTAATGTTGTTACCATTGGCTCTTAACTTCTCCACTGCCAATGCAACAGAGCTCATAACTTGTTGTTTTCGGACGTGGAGAATTGCAGATGTGATAATAACATTTGCATCGGGTGCTGCAGAAAGTGTTTTTCTCAAAATGAAATTCGATGGGGCCATCTGCAACTTTATGTCAATCTTGACATTGGGGGGTAGCCATTGGGATATATTGAATATCTCATGATTTAATTTTCCAACTAGATGATACTCCTGGGTCACTGCAGTAGTCAACTCACCGTCAGTATCAACACCTGTTCGATATTCATAGCCCAATGATTGTCCTCTCATCTCCTTGTACCCCTTTGGCGTCATCATCATAAATTGTATGTAGCTTGCATAGTTGGATAAATTATTGCTAGTGCTCACCAATGTTCCATTAATAAATACATTAATTTGTTTGAATAGGTTGTGTAGAATACAGTTTTCATAGGAGAGACCATCGCCGGCATTTGGAGTTGTATTATCTGACTTTTTCTTCACCACAACATTTAAATCAATAAATGTTGACGACAAATCAATGAAATAGTCTTCATTGGAAAATATTTGAAAGTGTATATTTTCCGAGAGGGGTTGTTGAGGGTGAAATTGTTCATAGTAGCCATACTTGACACTGACATCAACATTTTCAGCATTGAATAGATTCAATGAGACACTGATTGATGGATATGATTCCTTGTGGGGGAGATAAGTCATCTTAAGAGAAGAAATCCTTCTTTGATCTAACAATCTTTTTCTTTTTCTTCTTCTGCTGCTTATTGGCCTTCGTTGTTTTATTTCTCAAAGTCCTTGTTGATGTCCTTTGCTTCCTGCCTGGGTGGAGACTGATGAGTGAATGACGCGAACACATCCTTTTCAATCCCTCCCCATTTTGTCGAGATTTTAATTGTTCATCAACGGCTCTTGCTGAAGATCTAATATTTTCCTTAACACTCTCCTTGAAATTCTTGCCCGACCCCCAGTCCTGTAGTTTGGAGGCAGCAAAATTTGATGCAGCAGGTACAAGATATTTTCTGGCAAGGGGTAGTGCAGAACGAAATAGCCTAGCAAACCAGCTACCAAGACCATAGCCAGACATTGTAGTACGCCCCTTGTAGTAGTCCAATCCATTGCCTATTTGACTTGGACCTAAAGCACCAAGATAACAATCGATATTGGGACAGACAAATGGAATTCTTCTATTGTTCATTTTAGGTGATTGTACTGTCGTTGACAATGGGTCGAAAATGACATGTAATCACTGCTAAGCCTTTTGAAATTGCTAGAGAATCACCTAATTCAGTTCTTAGTGTTAACTGACAGAGTTCCAAATAGGAAGTGTTTACGGGAATATACTGAAGATGCTTTTTATTGTAGTGATGAACATGTTCTTGATTGGTTTTTCGTTCAAGAACTCGTAGGAGGGGAACATTTGAATTACCAACCCAAGATGTTTCCACAAATGAAGCGTAGAGAAATATACAAGTGTCCGTGGAGAAGGCAGGTGGGTAGTCAGCAAAAACAAAATTAGTGTTTCCAGCACTTCTACCATTGATTATATTGAGCTTAAAGCCAAGAACGTCCTTTAAGTTATCATTGAGAATAATCTTTTCATTGGCAATAGGTGAACTAATATAGATCTTGCCCTCCTCCTTTGAATAGTTGAAATGAAAAGCTCCTTTTTTACGAGCAGAAATTCTTTTATTGATAGTACGACATAAATCATTCATGCAGGTGAGCTCCTCGTAGGGTAATTCAATATATGGATAATCCATCCAATTGATTTTTTGAATTTGTTCTTGATCACCTGGTGGTGGCGGCCAATCATAGGGTCTAATTTTTATTTCATATTTACGATCCTTTCTCAGGATGTCATAGGTATTTTTGAGAATACAGTCGACAAGAGCCACTTCATATGCACCGTCAAATTTGACGGCGGGGGAGAGTTTTGTCCAAAAATCACTTGTCGTATTCAAGTCATTGTAGAGAGGATCGGATACGTTGGACATGAAAGTTACATAGAAATCATTGGCCATTGTCAATATCTTCAACACCAATCCAAGAATCAAAATCAGAGTTGTATCCTAGCCACCGAACAAGTAACTGTTTCTTACCCCTGCGAGTACGTGTCTTTAATATCTTTTCAATTTGATAGATTTCACTAGCATTTTTAACTTTTTGCAATTCATAGTCATAAAAGCCGCCGAGAATCTCTTCATCTTTGGTATCACGCAGGCGATAAGTTATGGGTTTAGTGTCTAGGATTTTTGCCACTTTAAAAAGTTCAGTGGACCACAAGTAATTCCCCTTTTCAAAAACATTAGTTGTTCTATTAATTCGAACAGTATCACCAACATTGAATTTATTTTTCTTCTTCTTGACTTTTGATTCATTGGAATATTGTTTAAGAAAGGTGTCAATTGTATTATGATCCAAATGATGAACTTCCGTTGGTGTAGAGTTGGACAATGATCGATGAGGTCGTTGATTATAAATCAACATGATTTTATCTAGATCATGAATAAAAGCCGGCGTATTTTTCAATGTACAATATCTTGAAATTAAAAGTCGAATAGTTCTTATCAATAATTCGGCCAATGCAGCCTTTATAGGACTGTGACTATGATACAGCAGTGTACTATATTTCTCTAGTACTTTTGCAACATGAGGATTAACAAATTCACTACCGCGATCCGTTTGAATTTTTTTATATGAATCCTTTTCGAGAATACTTTCAATGGCCTGAGCAACTTCAACACCTCTCTTTGATCGCAATGGAATTGCATATGCATAGCGACTAAAAACACTGATTGCAAGTAGAATGTACTTGTACGGTGTATTGTGACGTCTTTGAAGCTCATCTAGAGTCAGGAGATCTGCTTGCATTATATGCAATGGGTAAAAGGCTTTAGTTTTTCGATATAGATTGGCACGAAGTCTATGATTTCTATGCAGAGTGTAACTTGGTTCATTTTGTAGATAGTCTTGTACACTTTTAGTGCGAACACCCGTGACTTTGGAAAGAGTTATGGGGGAACTTAAACTCCCTGCCTCGCCAATATTTTCATAAACATCTTTCAGAACTTCAGCCATTTTGAACGTAAACACGTTGTGTAACGTCCGCTACCCTTTTGTATACTGGCTGCTGGTGGGGACGTTGACTTGATACGTCTTCGCTTTTGTCTAGCTATCAGTGGTGTGCTAGTATTTTCCAAAATTGAATTAAAATCTTCTTCTTCTTCTTCTTCAAGTTCATCTTTTAATGTTGATGATGATGATGCACGTTCATTTAATTTTTTTAGAATATGTCTATTGCCAATAAGACTTTTGGGGAAGTTTAATGTATTTAGAAAGTTGTATAGACGAGTGTCGAATGATAATAGTCCTTTACGATTTGTAACCATGTCATACATTAAATCAAGTAGATTATAGCTCTTGCCCTGAATTATAATCCTTTCCCCATTGCTCTCAACTTGAATTTGATCACTTTCCAAGAGATAGATTAGGAGTCGTTTACTTTGTTCACGATATGAGAGGGGCATTAGATTTCCAATTTTCAATACAATTGAATCCAATTCATCCTTCTTTAATTGTGTTCCAGCAGCAGTAGATTCTTGATAAGATGATTCTTTTTTGGGATCAGCAGCAGTGGGCTTTGATCGATAGTGTTTGTCCACTCGGCGAAGTGCATCTTGAAGTAAAATCAGTTTTTTATCATCATCAATAGCTTCATTGTCGAGGAATTTACTCAGATTGTCCTCAAAGTGTTCGACGGGTGAGAGAGCGAGTTCTATTGGAGTGAATGTATAGGGTTTTGCCATTCTCACTAGAGAAAACTGTTTACAAGTCCTGCAATTATTGGCAGTAAAAGTGTGAAAAAGCTACCGCCTGTCTGAAGAAGTCGTTTCCTTTTAAAATTCTTTCCTTTCTTTTTAGAGGCCAATGTACGTACAATGGAACGATGTTGCTTTGCCTGTTGCTTAACTACTTCTGGTAGTTGAACATTACCCTCGGTCAAAATTAAACAAAGTTCAGATATTAGATTAATGAAATCATTGTCAATACCATGTTTGAGTATTGCTTTTCTAAGCTGAGGTTTTGAAGTGCTTAGAACTGAAAACAAGTGCCTATTTTCATGTAGTTTCTTCAGTGTCATGATAGCGACTAATAGGTCTTTTTAGTGTTCACAGGGAGATATACTGTAATTTCATTGTCGAAAATATCTGTGACTACACGCAGATCCTCGGGTGTATTTTGATTAAGATCCAACAGGATATAACCGTGGGGTTTATTAGTTGCCTGATTGTATGCTGAGAGCAG
>JAQQPU010013786.1:3250-23244 GCA_029168905.1 Artemia sp. Kazakhstan ARC1039 | reverse complement strand
TATCAAACTATAACTACGCTAAGACACCCCTCTGTCATCGCCCCATCTCCTCCAAAACAATTTTCAGGCATTTCTAGTTAAAAATTTTATTTCAACTCATTCATTCGGGTTTTTTCGCAAGCAATTCGGCCCACAGTACAGCACTATAAGTACTCTGAGACACCCCGCTGCAATCACCCCATCCCCCCAAACACATTTTTCAGACATTTTTTTTTGTTAAAAATTTTTATTTCAAGTCATTCATTTGGGTTTTTCGCACGCAATTCGTGAAGCAGTACAGCACTATAACAACTCTAAGACACCCTTCTGCCATCGCCCCATGCCACCAAAAATACTTTTCAGACATTTCTCGTTATAAATTTTATTTCAACTCATTCATTCGGGTTTTTCGCAAGCAATTTGACACACGGTAGAGCACTATAGCTACTCTAAGACACCCCGCTGACATCACCCCATCCCCCCGGAAATATTTTTTCAGAGATTTCTTGTTAAAATTTTTTATTTCAAGTCATCCACTCGGGTTTTTCGCTAGCAATTCGCCCCCCACTATCACACTATAACTACTCTAAGACATCCTTCTGCCATCAACCCATCTCCCCAAGAACACTTTTCAGACATTTCTCGTTAAAAATTTTATTTCAACTCATTCATTTGGGTTTTTCGCTAGCAATTCGCCCCCCACTATCACACTATAACTACGCTAAGACATCCTTCTGCCATCAACCCATCTACCCAAGAACACTTTTCAGACATTTCTCGTTAAAAATTTTATATTAACTCATTCATTTGGGTTTTTCGCTAGCAATTCGCCCCCACTATCACACTATAACTACGCTAAGACATCCTTCTGCCATCAACCCATCTCCCCCAAAACACTTTTCAGCCATTTCTCGTTAAAAATTTTATTTTCAAGTCATCCATTCGGGTTTTTTGTAAGCAATACGCTCCCAAACTATCATACTATAACTACTCTATGACAGCCGGCTGCCATCGCACTATCTCCCCCCAAAAATATTTTTTCAGAGATTTCTAGTTAAAAATGGTATTTCAACTCATTCATTTTGATTTTTTGCTAGCAATTCTCCCCCCACTATCACACTATAACTACGCTAAGACACCCATCTGTCATCGACCCATCTCCCCAAAAACACTTTTCAGCCATTTCTAGTTAAAAATTTTATTTCAACTCATTCATTCGGGTTTTTTCGCAAGCAATTCGGCCCACAGTACAGCACTATAAGTACTCTAAGACACCCCGCTGCCATCACCCCACTACTTGTGTATTATACAGAACACATCGAAGAAGTAAAGCCCCCCCCCCGTATTAACACTTTGCGGGAAATCTGTAAGTAGCGTTTAATCGTTTCCGTTCCTATCGGACATCCTATTAATATCATAGAAGAAAGGAAATTAGTGAAAGATTTTTATAAAAGCCTCTTAATTATCTATGAAATCCATGAATTCGAAAATAAGAGCATTTAAAATGCCCCATCCCTCTCATTTCCATGAAGGTAAAACTTTGAAAATTTATCTGAAACATTATTTGCTTTCATCAAATAAATTTGAAAATAGAATATCTCGTTTAATTCACCTTTTTTTTTCAAAGCGTCTAGAATTACGCATTTCCATTCCTTTGTTTTCTTAATTTAGATAATGCGCATGCAAAAGGTTGTTTCTGAAATCGTCCCTTTTGTAAAAAGATTAAACACAGATGGTTTTAATCTAGACCGGAAAAGAAAGCACATTGTAAATGCACGACGGGAAATGACATTTTGAACGAAAGAATTATTTGTAATGAATGAATTAAACTCGTAAACAGAGGGGGGGGAGGGAAGATGGTGTTTATGTAATGGAAAAAAGAGCGTATTTTACGTTTTCTATCGACTATAATCATCATATTGTACAGTTTGTATTGTTGGGGGGAGGGCTATGCCCCTGAAATTTGAATTTACTGGAGAGGTGACTATGTAAAATGATTTTATTTGGAAATAAATTAAGAAAATTTAGTAAACTGAACTCTCATTATAAATCGATGTTTGCAAAGCTTCAAAGTCAATAATATGAAATGTGTTATCCATAGTATGTTAGAACATTATGAAAATTTAATCGTAACGCATGGCCATTATATACAAAATCTCAAGGACGAATGAAAATCACTCCTTTTATTTGAATCCAATTCCCAATCAAGTTATCGTATATAGAGTAACCTCTGCTGTCTCTGATGGGCCCTAAAAAATGGGTGTTGCCTCAATAACCAGTCTGGTTGTGTTATACAATCTCGACTATACTCTCAAAACGTGTTTGAACACTTTATAGGTAAAGGTCTGCTCGCTTTCTGCAATATGCACGTCAAACTGTAGTGTATACCATGTGAGGGGTACTCACTCTCTTTGAAAAGGTGTATACGTCCCGTAGAATTCCATATATACAATCTACTGGAGTCAAAAGTTGGTACGTAGCCTCACAAGAACAAGCTTATCTATAACGCTTGTCACAGTCTTACATGAGCTGTGATATCAGTAAATTTCAGTATACAATTAAAATTGCCTTAAAAAATTGGGTATAAAAATGAATATTATCTTAAGAAGTGCAAAGTCACTAAACAGCATACAAAGATAATGGATTGATTTATCAGGTAACATCTTAGTCTCGCCTAGTATTACTCGAAATGAGGAACAAATAAACCAAAATATGAACTCCGGAAATCCGAATATTTTTGTCTATACAACAGAGAATTTTAAGATATGATACAACTTCTAAAGCGAGTCTGTAGTTCTATTACTACCAAGATTGATTAACTTCGAACTTATCTACAAAATAATCATAAAGTATTTTTTTTTTCAGATCCAAAGAGAAAGACAATAATTGGACTGAGCCCATTGTGAAGAAGTGACGCCAATTTAAACGAAAGAAATAAGCACTAATCCTAAAATACTTCATTTCGATACTGTTAAAAGTTTTCTTAAAGGGTTTACTTTTATTGCACCAAAACTTATATATTGTTTTGTGTTTAGTAAATTGCTAATTTTTTATAATCCTACAAACATATGAAAATATCACCAGTTGGTTTATTTGCACTAGTTTTATCGATATATATTACATAAGCTGTGAAGTAATCATTTTTGTTCGTTTTAAGTTTCAAATTTGCTGTTTACTTCCCTCAGAAAAACTTTATTTTTTAAAATGATCTTTGCCCGTTTTTAATAAAAAAAAAAAATCATAGAAGGCACAAAATCATGATTGAAAAAAAACACCTGATACCGATACGCACGGTACCAATACGACCGATATTGATACGTCCAATACTGACTTAGTTCTTTACTTCCCACAGAATTTTTTTTTTCTTTTTAATTTAATCTTTACCCGTTTTTGGTTAAAAACGCTGTTAATTAGAAATCTCATTCGCCCGCTGGCTTGCAAATCTTGTGGAAATGGTCGGTCATGAATCTTTGAATCATTTTTGGTCTTCAATTGCCTTCAAGTAGCTCACAGAACAGATAGGCTATCTAAATTACCCTTATTGTATGGCTATCTGCCTTAGCTATCTACGTATCTACCTATCTGCCCACTGTAGAGAGATATAAACAGTGCGATCATTCCCTATCTCAACCATTAGACAAAGCCGGACCGAGATGCAGCTGCTCCAGAGAGCAGCTTGACACAACGATAGCTGGAGAGCTATTATCAGCTTATTGTAAAATATGGAAAGACGAAGGCGCGTGGAGGTTTAGCATTTCTAGCTAAGGAGCATCTTTTGGCTAATATTAGGGAGGATTTTTTCATTTGGATGGAAGGTAGGGTTGAAACTCGTACTCTTGAGCTAGAAATTGGCGGAAATAAGATTTTGATAAGTGAGGTATATAAGCCATCGAGTACTCGATGGGAGGAGTTTGCACTTGGTTTTGGTAGAGTTTTGGATGAGACCCAGTTGAGTACTTCCGACTTTATTTGCTTGGGTGATTTTAATTTTGATCTTTTGTGTTTGAATAATGCTAATTTAGAATTTTCCACCCTTATGGCTAGTCATGATCTATATACTGTAGCAGGAATTCCAACGCGCGTTACTCAACGTTCAGTAACATTAATCGATAACATATTTATTCGATCTCACCTACTTGCTACTTCTTATGCTGAGGTAATAATTAGTGAGTCTTCTGATCATTTTTCTGTGGTAGCATTGACTTCCTTCCCACGTACACAAAAGCCAAAAATAAAGAGGACAAAGAAAAGGCTACTGAAAAAAGAGAATATTAATAAATTTAGGGAAGAACTGAGTGTTTTTTCTTGGCAAGAAGTTTATGATGAATTTGAAAGTCCAAACGCTGCATTTGATAAGTTTATAGGTATTATTCAATCGATATTTGATTCAACATGTCCAATAAAGACTGTCAAATTACCCAGGAGTTTCTTCGAATAATCCAGAAAAGAAATGATCTGTACATACTTTATTTGACTTCAGAGTCACAGGAATCTTCAATGACTTTGAAAAACTTCGTAATGAAACTAATCGGCTTCACAGATCTTGTATTAAAAAATACTATGGAATGAAATTTGAAATAACAAAAGGGAACACGAAAGGCACACGGAAAACTATTAATGAATTATTAAATGGTGGCAAGAAGAATGGAAATCCAGCTAGTCTAAAAGTTAACTATAGAATATTTGTTATAAGGGAGGAAATTTCTGACGTTTTGGGTGAGTATTTTTCAAAAATAGGTGAATCAATAAGTGAAATTTCATATAACGATAGCAGTAAAATTGCCGAGCCTCTTAAATATGAAACAGGTTTGGGGGCAAACATGAACATAACTGAAACTAATCTTCAGGAGATGAAGCAAACAATAGTATTTATGAAGTCAAATTCGTCTGGGAATGATGGTCTCAATCTGCAAACGTTTAAATTAGTAATGGTATATTTGTTGCCCCGCCTTTGTATATTTGATTTACTTATTGCTGAAAAAGGGTGAGGTTCCTCCGCGATTAAAAGAGGTCACGGTTATCCCTTTGCATAAAGGAGGTCTGAAGATAGAGCCTTCGAACTGGAGACCGATGCCGATGTTGTCTTTGTTTTCAAAGCTATATGAAGAAGTCATGCATAGAAGATTGTAAAACTATCTGAATCTATATGAATTTCTCGTGGAAACACAGATTGCATTCAGGAAAGGCCATTCTACAATGCATGCAGTCCACCGTCACACAAATTTTGTTAAATCTGCGCTTGAACGTGGTGAGTTAGTGCTTTTAATTTTCATAGATTTTAGCAAAGCTTTTGATACTGTTGTTTTTAAAATCTTATTGAGTAGGCTACGTTGTTTAGGTGTTCAGGATGTATCTTTGAATTGTTTCGAGTCTTATCTTGGGGGGTGACCACTTAGAGTGAATACTGATGGCTGCAAATCAAGAAGTTATCGATTCCATTGCGGAGTTCCACACGATTTGATGCTTGGGCCCCTACTTTACCTAATTTATGTAGATACCATGTGATTTTATATTCCCGGGACATTAATCACGTCCTTTGCTGATGAAACTGTGTTTATAGTTACATCATCTTGCGAAAATCTTTTGATTGAAAAGCCTAATAAAGCCCTAAATGAACCGGCAAGTTTTACGAGATGTAGCTGTCCATCTGTTAATGTTTTTAAGACGAATTTCATGACTTTGTGTAGAATTGATACTCCCATTATTTTCAAAAATAAAATTTGTCTGAATGGTGTGTTCTTAAAACAAGCTTTTAGTGTTAAATATTTAGGTTTTTATCTTGATTGCAATGTGAGGTGGAAATTACACTGTGATGCAGTAGCAGCAAAAGTTGCAAGAGGATTGGGTCTTATAACAAGGCTAAGGAACGAGCTCCCACCAAGAATTCCGATGATCCATTATCATTATCATATCAATCCACAACTCTTATGGTTGTTTGCTGTGAACTAGTTCTTTTGTGTCAAATTTTAAAAGAGTTCAAATTTTACAAAATAAAGCTGTTCGTGTCTTAGGAGATTGTGTGAGATTTCAAAATAGTAGCTTGAGTTGCTTCGCTTAAATAAAATTCTAAATGTTTATAAGTTAAGAGATTATGAACTAGCTACTATTGTTTAGTAATGTTTGAACCGCTATTCACTGTAGTGCTTTTGGGGAATCTTTATGTCTAACTCGTTTCATCATTATTATGAAACTAGGCATTCTTCAGAGGTTTGCAGGACCACAGGTCAACAGCTGCAGGACGCGTTTTGCAGGACCACAGCTGTGGAATTGTCCCCCGGAGGGTATTAAGGTGACAGATAATGTTAGCCAGTTTAAGAATGACCTGAAACATTACCTTCTGGGAAGTTGTTAATGATTTAAGTTGTTGTTTTTGTTGTGATTTTTGATTTGTAGGTGAAGTGTGAATATATATTAGTTGATAATAAGGATGGAAACAACCATCATATACAAACGAATGGGTTTCCCCGATGATTGTTGAAAGATTATGTAACCGTTATTTTTGTTAATAAATTATTTCTCTCTCTCTCTCTCTCTCTCTCTCTCTCTCTCTCTCTCTCTTTCTCTCTCTCTATAAAAACCAGAAGAAACATAAATGGCATTAGATTTTTTCAAGGGTAGGCACGCGTGTGGCATTGGTTTACACAGCCTGGAGAATAGGAAAACAACTAAGAGGAATCGAGCGTCTAGGGGATAAGCAGGAATGCAGTATGTTGCAGAGATGAAAAAGAAAAAGGAAAATAATAGGTTAGGGTGTAATAATGCAAAAGGTAAAGATAACATTGGTTTGAGAATGGAAAGAAAAACAAAGAATGATTTTATAAGGATAAATAAGGTAAAATAAGTTTTACTTGAACAATTTCATGATGTGATGGCATTTGATTAGTAAATTTGGCGCTTTGCATTGATATTTCAGTTTCATAGTTTTATCAATTTTTTATCAAAGGGAATATACGTGGTCGACATGAATGCAGGCTCGCAGCTAAATTAAATTTGGTCACTTCCTTTTCCTTAGGACAATCTCCTTAAAATAATTTTCTTAAATCCCCCCCCTGGATTTTGACAAAATTACGCCACTGGTTGGGATATGGGTTTAGTGATCTACTAAGAATGTCGCTGCAAACTATAAACTGGATTACTTCTGTTCCCTTTTGAATAAAAATGCTTGACAAGTTTAAAAAAAGAGTGCATCATATTTACAAAAATAGTGAATTATCTGAAAGATAACCGTATAGAAGGGAAAAAACCGTGATTCAAAAAAAAAAATTCCAAGCAGGAACCAAACGCTTGACCCTCTGATTTGATGTCCACCGTTCTGCTAACAGAACCACTGCTCTTTTAATTTAATTTGATCTATTGGTGTCTTTAGGACTGTAATTGCGTAGTTTATAAAGGGGTTTGGAGGAGGAACATATGGAAGGTGTTCTTGAAAACCTCCAGTTAAGGGTTTTGGACCAAGAGTATTACAATGATACAGTTTTATATTTCCAAGCTTAAGAATGGCACCAAAAGTGTTTATTTTTAGCGCTATATCGAATTTACGGATGGTAGAATTGATAAAAATCACGTAGATATGAGTAATAACTTTCAAATAAGCCATCAAACATCACTCTAAAAATTTTTGCTAGCCCACTAGGCCCAGCTTTTCCACTTGAGACATTTCACCAAAAGTGCCATTTTCAGTGTTATTTGGAACTTGCAGATAGTGGAATTTATGGAAAGAACGTAGATATGAGAAATGTTTTTATATGAGCTATTGAAAATCTTTCTACCATGTTCTGGTTGCCCGTTAGCTCCACCCCTTAAGAAATAGCACAGAAAGTGCCATATGGCACTTGTAGATAGTGGAATTTATAAGAAGTAAGTAGATATGAGAAATGGCTTTTGAATGGACCATTGACGCCCAAGACCAATTACCGGTAAAATTTTGCGGTATTTGTTTTAGTGCAGTGAAATAATGTTCTAACTTAAAGATTTGTGCCAAATATTTTTTCGCACCAACGGTGTAATCATGGTGATATGTTCCCATTTGGGAACGTTTGGCGGTAATGTTGTCTTTAGAACTGAAGGAATTATATGGATACATATCTTTTGTCATGTTTATTGAAAATTATTATAAAAGACGAATTCAAGCTAGGAATTGCTAGTTTGACGCAGCACTCTCTGCACTCTAGCCGTGCAGTTTTTTTTGCATGCTTGGCATCGATCCTGCTTCTCTCCTGTCAACAGTACATGAGCGGTTGATTTCTTAGGGTAGATCCGCAGAGATCCTCAGCTTCCACCATGACCTTGACGGTAGGTTTCGTTGTTGAAAAGACCATGAACTACTTTACGGAGGAATTCAAGCTGTGGGATCTTTTCAGCCACCTCACCATTATGCAAGTGACGGTAGGACCGCAAAGCTGCGACCATGAGGGTGCAAAGAAGATTTTGGCCTATGATCCAATACCACTTTTTTCCTCGGAAAATTGGTCTGTATGCCGACAAAGCATTATCGACTAGGTCAACGCCTCCCATTCCCTGATTATAATTTCTAATAAGATGTGGCTGTCCAATTGGAACATATTTGCGCTCCGCCACTGAGTATCTTTTTGCCTGGTAAAGCGGTTCTGTGGAGTCGTAGTTGGTTACTACACAAACGGCTTTGCTATCTTTGCACTTGACAGCCAAAACCCCTCCATCTGACCTGTAGTCATAATAACCGCGTTTCTTCTTTTCCGTAACTTTGGTTTCTTCGAGACAACGCCCCTTCAAATGATTTTCACGCACAGTTCCTGTGGCACGAAATCCTTGCGAGTAAAGCTATGTGAGAAGATCGTGTCTTGTGAAGAAATTGTCAAAGAAGATTTTGTAGTGATATCCTTGAGAACAAGCTAGCACCCAAGATTTGTATCCAAATCGAATCAGTTTTCCTCGGATAAAAATTTTGCAGCTGTAACGACCAAAGAAAGGTATCATTTGTTCGTCTACGGAAAGTTTCTGACAGAACGTCCCATATTTCTGAAGTTTGGTGTTCACGGCATCTACAAGTGGCCTCACTTTAGCCATCTTGTCGCTTTCCTGGAGCTCATTATTATTTGCAAAGTGCAGTTTCTTCTTTATCTTCAGAAATCTGTTGCGGCTCATGACTAGTCCGACTATAGGAATGAATAGGTCGTCTGACCTGGACCAGAACATTCTCTCACTGCGAAGGCGATGATATCCTGATAGTAGCAGAATCCAAAACATTTTCAAGGTCTTCAAAGCTCAATGTGAGGCTGATGTCACCATTCTGAGAAGCATATCGTGCTGTTTCCCGTATGATCATACCGCGAACTCTTTCGTCGTAGAACTGACAAAAAACCTCGAATTCAGACATGTTTATCATGTGACTGACCTTGTCTCCCAGTCTAGGTAGTGATTCTGACGGAAAATCTTCAGACTGTGCTCTCTTTTTCTTTTTTGGCATATCCCTTTGGGTTTTTCTCCTAGGTCCAGAATTTTTGGAGGCGAGTTTTGAAGACTGTCCTTGCGATACTGTTGGGGCTGTTTTTCTACGACGGCTTAGTGGGACGTCGTCTAAATCATCAGCACCCAAAGTAGAAGTGGCAGGAAGCCCGGATGGATTATCTCCAGCTACATCGTCTGTGACGGAAGTATGGGTGATATCAAGCTTTGTCGGCCCTGCAACATCACTTAGAAGATCATTCAAAGACTCTGTGTTGTCCTCGTCCCCTTCTTATTCGTCGCTAACTGCCCCCACATCATGGGGAATTATGACCATATCAATCTCTTCCTCGTCATCAATTAGTTCGTCTAGTATAGCTACAGCTTCTTTCACAGATACACACCGTTTGGGAGCCATCTGCAAAATAAAATATAACCGTCAGTTGCAGATCCGTAAAACATTTTGTGGGGCCAAAACGCCCAAAGTTCCCAATTGGGAACACTTTTAGTTATCCAATACTGTCTCCTTACTCTGTAGTTATTTTAATATAAGCGCTCCATAGATCCTAAGGTTGGTGAGTACAGAGTTCTAAAACACCAAAACAAGACATTTCAAACACTCATCTTTGCTGGCATTTCGCCCGAAACTGCTGGTTCCCAAAAACTGACTTTTAGCTAGATTTCAGAAAATCCTGAAAACTCACCTGATTCTAATTCAAGGCAAAGAAATTTCGAGAAAGTTACTTGTTAGCCTTGGATTTCTATGGAAAGCTCAAAACTTGCCCGAGCTGCTACCTTGGGGGAAAAAAAATGAGACGTGAAAAAAAAATGAAAATGAAAAATGAAAAAAAATGTTCACTCTTTAGTGGGTTGCAACCATGATAATTACTTTCCAGCCCCATTGGGGTTAGATACAGCCATATGCAAAGCTTTGCTAATTTATTTCACATTGGCATTATCCTGCACTATGAAGCAACTGTTGATGAGAAATAAGCACACAAAATAAAGCAATTAAACCAAAACGCAAAAAGCTTTTTTGTATAATCTTGGGCTATATCTGGCCACATTAGGAAGAGAGGGGCTGGGGGACGATTGTAATGGTAGTGACCAGTATATTTGGAAAAAGTTGCATAGTCTCAAATCATCCAATGGACAAACTTTTCACTTTTTAAAATCTATAATGAATAATTATGATGCAAACTAATGTGAAGGAGTTATAAATCTCCCTCAAAAAGACAACTGCTTATTCCCCTTTTTGATTAATTTAAATAATAATTACCATTTTTGAATCAGACAAATAACGATTTTTCTCACTAGAAAATTTTTTTAAACGCGCTTTTAAGTTTTTGGTTACTATGGGCAGTGGTTCGTTCTTTACTAGCCTGGACGAGCGATAGAATCTTTAAAACTTGAGAGGAAATACAAAAGATTCGTTTAAGAACTTTAAAGCTAATATATTAGTTTCTAAATACTAATGCTGTATATCATATTATGTACGAGAAACACTTTGTTTTACATTATTATCTTTGGACCCTACTGTGGTTCACTGGATCTGGGATCATCTAGCTATCTGTTGTGACTTGGCACTAGCGATGATTTTTGTTCTCATTCTGGAAATAAACATAACCTTGTAATTTTGAACCTGATTTTTTTTTACCTCTGTTTATGGTCAAAAGAAGGGATGAATGGAAGATACTTTATCGCCCTTACTCAAATACTAAAAATCAGAAGACAATTGCAATCATGTACGCTTGTTTTAAACAGACTGACATAATAAGATCTCAAGTCACGCACTGACAAAGCTTGTTTCAGGGAGCCAGAAAAGAAAAAGGTGAAACTAGAAAAAAAAGATCCTGCAGTTTATGAACGTTAAACCTTGCTTTCAAAAGATAACATTCCCATGTTTGATAAACCCACCAACTGGGTAACTGAACCAGGTAACTTGTTATGTATAAGTGATGTAGTCATCTGTGGTGGGTCTCCATGGCAAATAAATTTTTTAAATGCCACATTTGACGATTTTTCGAGGGAAACTAAGTTCCCTAAAAATCATAAATCAGTGTTACTTGAGCAAGAAATCAATCCTAATACACCAGGGCCAATGTGTAGTCCTATTTCAGAGGCATCCTGTTCGAAGTAATTAATGTCTTACAATAATTTTGTCCACTCAACAATATTACAATGATTGATCCAAGCTGCTTGATATTTATGTTTGATTGGCTGACATGACTTAGTGTTTGTCTCTACCACAATTCATATAAGAAAACATTATCATTGTGAAGGAGTTTCTTAAGTGTCTTTTTAGATGCAAAATCTAATAGTTATCCTTCCTGGAATTATATTATAACTATTACAAATCGATGAATATTTGTGTTTTGGTGAAACAGTTTGCATTATGTAGACATACGGATATGTTTCAATCAAGGCCGTACCCAGGATTTTTTTCGGGGGGGGGGTGCACCAAAAAACTAAAAACTCATACAAAATTTGTTTATATCCATTTTTGTTAGGTTTTTACGAGTCAAAACACATTTTGGGAGGGGTTGAAACCCCCATAACTCCTCCACTGGGTACGGGCTTGGTTGTAATACACAATAAGAAAAAAAAGGTTACACTCTTTTATTGTTTACAATTTTCTAAACTAAGGAGATGACCATTAAATCTATTTAAATAGGTTTTGTTCTTCTTGCTGTAATGAATCCTTCCTACGAAACGTATACTAGTTACCTACAGTTTTGTTATAAACTTCCAATGGTCACCTTGTTCCTGGTGAATAAATGAATAAGTTGAAAATACATGATTAAGTCAAAAGATGCTCTGGGGATCAAACGCAAGGTCACATCCACGATTACTAGATTTCGGTTAGAAGCTGTTAAGGAAAAAAAGGAAACTTTTTAGAAGGGCAATTTAGCCGTAAATTGTTTTACCTTTCTCTATCTGTAAATTTGATTAGTCCAAATAATAGTGCCTGTTTTCTTAATCTGCATTAGTAATACAATTAGTTTTATTTTCCGACCCAGTTCTCCCTCTCTTGCCGATAATTCAAATCTAATCTGGCTTTAGCATAGGCGGTTAGAACTTTTGAAAAGCATAGATAGGCTCAAAGTAGAAAGTTTGGAAATTTAAAAGTAAAAGCGACCACAGAATCCCTTGAGCAACTAGAAGCACTTCCAGAAGGCCGAACGATTCTGTAGCAATTTCTGTAGCATTTCTTATCCATGGTTCTATCCAATCTAAATCTCAAGACAATTCTTGTTTGATGAAAGAAGACCTAGTCGAGAATCACAAACAACTAAATCTTCAACAGTAACCCCTTCTGTTTCCGAAGAAGTGGAAATCGCCTTGTCGGATTTTCCTTCTTCTGAGTCGTCTACTCCTTTTGTTGAAAATCACAGAATATTTGTTCGTGAATGTGCGGACTGTTTCCCACCAACCTCTACCTCTGTTGCAGTGGCTTTAGATCCTGGATCAGGTGAAAAACTGCTGCGATCAAGAGATTCTTTTGATGACCGTACTTGTTTTTCAATCAACCATGACTTTTCTCAGGCAATCTCAGTCTCTTTAGTGTTGCGTATTAATAATGAGGGAAATATCTATTGTTAATAGACCTTGCCCCGATGATGAGCAACAAGAATGTATAGAAAGTGCTCTTGACTCTTTCGAAGTTAATAGCGACGTAAGTAAAAAGTCTAATCAAGAAATATTATCGCACAAAGCAGGTGAAGCATTACCAGCAAACAAGAAAGCTTACTTTAAAGTCCTTTCTAGACGTAAATAAAAACATTATTCTCTGGAAGACTTCAGTACTTTCGCTAATTGAATACGATAGGTGGCCAAAACTTTATTTGCAACTGGAGTAAACGAAACCATACCATGAGTCTATTCATTTTTCGGTATTCAGGGAAGATTTGGAGAAAATGAGGCTTCAGATTCCTCTATTGGTACCAGTGTCTCCTCTAGCTGTGCAGATTACTTAAAAGAGATTTATTCTAGCTGTGCAGATTACTTAAATTCATTCTCCAGAATGACGTAGGCTAATTCCGTCATCAAAGTAAAGGACTTCCTACGCAGAAAAATATCTTTCAAGTTCTGTAAATCCGACGAAAATATTTTTGATAATGCCACCTATGATTAATCTCAAAGAATCAACTGCCCAGCGACAACTATAAATTGTGGAACCACCCTAGGGCTAGAAAGACGTTGTCAAATTCAGTGCATGATTCTCCTGTTATCGGTCATATTCCTCAGCCAATTAGTAATAGCAACAGCGTGCTTAAGCGAGTTTATCCCTCAGAAGAACCTCCGAAGAGCGGTGCCATTCGAAACCTAACTTCTAAACTTGAGTTCCAGGCAAAGCAGTTGCTTCTCAATTGGATAGAAGAATAGTCCATTCGTCGATTCTAATGTAATGGCATTTTAATTTTTTTGTCATAAAGTATCACGAGTCTGATAATTTGAGTTAGCTTTATAGATACATTTTACATAACTGGTGAAGCAGTAATTTTTGTTCGTTTTAACTTTGCATTTAACTTGCGCGAAAAGGATTCGGTTCTTTTGAATTAATTTTTCCTCGTCATTTTCAACATACACAAATAAACTTTACAAACAGTTTTTGCTTAACTTGGGATGAAATATAAGAAGTAATTTTTGTTTGAAACCTAAGAAGGAATATAGGTTTTACTTTCCACATCCCTTAAATTTTCAATCCAGGTATGCGCAACTTTGTCACGTAATTAAAGAGTGTGAGGGGTGTGTCATTATCACTTCACTTAAGAATTTGCACATAATAAACTCAATTTTTTTCATAAGATTGAAAATAAATAAGCTCCAGTTTGTTCATTCGATAGTGTTTTCACGATGCCCCTTTTCAGTTTTCACTCACTATAGGACAGGGAGGGAGAATACAAGAGGGAGTGAATTGTGAACCTCCAACCGCGTAAAGACATTCAATGATGACAATTACAATAGAACCCTGTTTGTGCTTCTTAGCCATCCCAATCCAGACGGCACCGAAAAGAACCATTTGGCAGTACGGCACTTTGCGAAAGAGTCACGAAGATAATTTTATAAGAGCCAGTAGCTTTAAAGCTGCTGCCATTGCCCCTCGGTCTGAAAAAAATTATGTTTTGCGGCAAAAATTAGCAGTTATTTCACATTGCTGTGGCACGATCTCTTTGCTGTAGGATTCTTTTTTAAAAATATCTATCCGACGAGGATTGCTCCACATCCTAGGTTGTCACTGTAGCACTCGTGCTATCACCAGCTGACGATTTAAAAAAATAAAGATATTATTTTTTTGACCTTCAGGTCACACTGTAAGGCTTAATCTACCCAATATAATGCCATTTTTCAAGATGAGAAGGGGGCTGAAAACCTACTTTTTAAGGCCTTATACAATTAAAGACTGATTGGATGCCTTACAATTTGCATTTTCTGGCACAATGAACCTCCTCGAGCATACATGGATGTTTTGTGGCAGAAACCGGGAGAAAGCGCAACTTTGATGTTGAGTGATCTCTTCCCATTGGCAGCACAACAGTATTAGCCAAGAAAAGAAGGATATGGGCACAATGTATTATTTTTTTCTGACCATAGCCCATCTTATAGGACGAGTGGTTGTATTAAACGTTTAAAGGGGCTCAAACGATTGGAAATCGAAAGTTCTAGTGCACTTTTAAGAGTCAATATGACTAGAGGGTGACCAGCCCCCTCCCTCCCTTCATTTCCCCAAAGACATCCAATCAAAATTTTGAGATAGCCATTTTGTTCAACATAGTTGAAAGATCCAATAAATTTGTCTTTGGAGATGACACCCCCCGCCCCACACAGTCCTCAGTGCAAGGGCTATAAGTTATACTAGTTGTCAATTATTGACATATAAGGTTTTCACGGATGAGGTGGTTGTAAAAATTTTTGAGGGAACTTGTTTGATGGAAAATCAGAACTAGTACCGTTGTTAAGAGTAAAAAGTGATCGGGGGCGACT
Source organism: Artemia sp. Kazakhstan ARC1039 (assembly GCA_029168905.1). Lineage (NCBI taxonomy): Eukaryota > Metazoa > Arthropoda > Branchiopoda > Anostraca > Artemiidae > Artemia > Artemia sp. Kazakhstan ARC1039. The sequence continues at coordinate 7,857 of JAQQPU010013786.1, read as the reverse complement.
ATCTTCTTCCTAAACCCATCATTTCCCAAATCGCATCCAGCCAAAATACTGAGATAGCCATTTTGTTGAAAAAAAGGGCAAACGATCATATAACAAAGCCTTCGGGCTGGAACAACCCCCAGATCCAGGGGCAAGGGCTTTAAGCTATGCTTTGAAAGGGCTAGTGCTCTTTTTAAAAGTCGAAAGTGATTGGAGGGCAACTAACCCCCCTCTCACGCCCAGCATTTTCTCAAACACATCCAATAAAAAATTTGAGATAGCCATTTTGTTTAACGTAGTTGAAAGTTCTGGAAATTAGGCCTTTGAGGATTACAACCCCCTCTCCCCCCCCCCACAGCCCTCAGGGTATGTAGGTTATGCCCTGGGGCATATAAGGTTTTTATAGAAAGGGTTGTCGTAGAAACTTCAAAAAGGGCTCATTTGATTGGAAATTGAAAGGGCTACTGCCCTTTTTAGTGATGCAGATTTTAAAAGGCATTTTCAGCAGTTTCAAAATATCTAGGGGATACAAATGTAAAGTACCGTTAGCACAAAATGAGTACAAAAAAGAACAAAAGCGGACAAAATCGTGAGCTCAAAACGAACAAAACGGACCATCAAATGAGACAAGATCAAGAGAAACGTAAATGTACGACGGGCGATAATGAACAGCCTACACCTAGACCATCATAAGTGACAAGATCAATCAAAGCAACTTAGGCGAAAGTCTTTAACAAATGTCTGAAGCAATGATAAACAAAACTAAAAATAAAAGAGATATTTAGTTAAAATATTTGCGAAACCAACAATTAGAACAAGTCAAAAACGAAACTGAAGAATATATTAAATATGCAGTTAAAAGATAAGTGGCAGCAAGAATCACAACGACTCAAAAACGAAAGTGAAGAAAAAAATCTGCGGTTACAAGACATGCACCAATGAGGATCAGAACGAATCAAAACAAAAATGAAGAACAGAGAAATGTTTGGTTAGAAGATATACGACCGTGATAACAAAGAAGTATGCTGTTAGAAGATAATCAGCAGCGAGACTTACAAGCAACAGCAGGAATAAGAACTTTCCAAAGATGAAAGTGAAGAACAAAGAATTGTAGGGTTGACAGATACGCTAAAGCAAGCATCAAGAGTGTCAAAAATGACAGTGAAGAACAAAGAACTGTACTGTTAAAGGACAAGAAGAATCAGAACGAGTCAAAAATGAAAGTGCAGAAGAAAAAACGGTACTTATGTCCAGAATGGTACACACTCGAGAACAAACAGATGTTATCTGTCTGTATTAAGAGACAATTAGCTTACGCTCAGTGGAAAACAAGTGACGGGTGACAGAATACATTGGCCTTTAATAGTTTGGGCTATATATTTGCACTTTAGGGGTGGGGGTGCGGGTAAAGTATTTGGACAGCCTGAAGTTATAAAACGATTCTTACTTCATAATATACAGAATAATTTCAGCAAACAAATTTTGCATGCAGACCCGCTGTACTTTACTCCTTTCCCCTAATGTACAAAAATATAGCCCAATTTTTTTTCTAAAGTATTATATTTTAATATAGTTTGGTATATTTCATTAGGATTGACCTAACTTCACTTCGCGAGTGTGTACCATTGTGTACACAAGTACCAAAAAAAATATTATGTTAGAAGAACAACACCATCACAATCTTCGATGCCAACAATTTGTAGCAATTTGTAACACTGCTACGCATGCTCCTCCTCCGTCCCAATCTATTCAAAGCCTCCCTCTTTACAACCTCCCAGAAAGTTCCCATTTGCTTTATATCTTTCTTTATGACATTCTCCCACCCCAGACGAGGACGACCTGCCTTCCGTTTAGCCCTAGACGGTTGACCGAAAAGGACAATCTTCGACAATTTGTCATCCGCAGAACGTGCCCTAGCCATCTCAGCCTTTCTTTTATTATAGCCCTAGAAAGCGGGATTGAACCAAATTTTTCGTACGGCCTATTGTTTGAAATACAGTCAGTCAGCCGGGTACCCAAAACAATCCGTAGGCAATTTCTCTGGAAAACATCTAGTAAATCTTCATCCGCTTTTCGGAGCACCCAGGCTTCAAAACCATATTTGACCATTGTCATCACACTACATTCCAATATTCTAATCTTAGTTTACAAACTTATCTTCCTATTCTTCCAAAAAAATTTTAACTGTGGAAAAAAACACCCTGAACCTTGGCTATTTTACTTTTAACATCTTCACTGCTCCCACTCTCTTTACTAATAATACTACCAAGGTAAGTGAAGCTGCCCACCTGATCAATTTTTTCGTTACCCAACGTCACGTTTTCATCTTCACTTATTCCTAGCCTTAGTGACTTAATCTTTTTAACATTAATTTTCAAACCTGTTCTAGCACCCTAAACTCGCAAAACCTCTAAAAGTTCATTCATTTGCTCAAACTTTTATCTAGCATGCTTAAATCATCAGCATAATCTAAGTCCAGGAGAGTGATTCCTCCCCATTTGATTCCCTGGTCCCCCATTGCCTTTCCTGTGCTCCCTAAGACAAAGTCAATCAAAATAATCCTTATAAAGGGGGATAGAACGTAACCCTGCTTAACTCCTGATTTAATACAAAACTAGCTGCTAACCTCATTTCCTACCTTAAACGCAGAAGTGCTATTCTCGTACATAACACTAATCACTTTAATATATTTGTCTGGTTTAACATACAAGGATAAGACCTTTGCTAACGCTCTTCTATCAACAGAATCGAAAACTTGCTCATAATCTATAAAAGTGAGGACCAAAGGAGTTTGACAACTAAGGCACTTCTCAACTATTAACCTAAAAGTGAAAATTTGGTCGACACATCCTCTAGCTTTTCTAAAACCGCACTTTTCTTCTCTTAAATTTTTGTCTAAAGCATCTCTCAGTCTAAAAGGAATCCTATTACTAAGAAATTTGCTACCTACAGAGACCAGACTAGTGCCTCGACTATTAAGACACTTAATCTTATCCCCCTTTCTTGTAGCCTACCGTGGCTTAATTAAGGTTTTCCTAAAATCGTTAGATACTTCCCCTCTTTCAAAAATCGTATTCATAATTTTCAGTAGCTTATTTCTAACCTCAGAACCACCATATTTAAGAGATTTATTTACCAGACACAACTCATTATCTGCAGGAGGGGATGGGTAGGTTCTATGTTGGTAAACGACATCTGATCGAAAAGATAGTCGAATCTCTACCGAACAGTGTACATAATGAGAACTATTGCCCTATTTAGGTCGTTTAGAGGGATCTCTGTATTTGTATCATTAGGCATCAAGCAGGATGAGTTGCCAGACATAAGCCGACTGTAGTGAGATGTAAGGGTACTTTTTAGATATAAATTTAGGGACAAGACAGATACTAGAATGAGTTACCAAATCTTAACAAACTTAACGGGAAGTAAAAGTGGGTGTCTTAAATCTATATTTTGAGAGTTAAACCTAATACGAACCTGTGTAGGTAAAGGGGGTCCCAAGTTCTTGTCATGAGATCATTTACCACAAAAAGTTGTCTGATCTCAATGAAACCTGGTGGGGAATAAGAGACTAAAGTATTTTTATAATTGCCTTTAAATTTGACATACAACATCAATTTTTGAGGAATTTACTTAAAATATTAAAAAAATACTAACATAGACATAATAAAAAAAATTCTAGTAAAAAAATTATATTTACTAAGCATTACGAAATTTTTTTTAAATTTGATGAAATACTAATCCCTTTTTTAGATCATCAAATGGATTTAAAATGGCATAAGGCTATTGACAAAGTGTCAGGGAACTTACTTAGAATTAAATAGAAAACTATTTTCTCGCCTAAATTTTAACCATTTCCATTTTCCATTGCGATGACCATTTTCTCGTCGCAGACGATGATAAAACATATCTGTCGTTTTTGCTCAAACTTTTTTTAGAAGAAATTAAAAAGTTTGAACGAGACTTGGATTTTTGCTGTTTTACTCTTTTTATTTCGAAAAGAACTACATATGTTTCAGATTTGCGCTTTATATCATTTTTGTGGTATGATACCGTAATTCCAAAAAAGTTCTGCCTACATTTTTATTTTATTGCATATAGCAGTAATACCAATAAATCACCATTTGAACCGTAACTATGCCATGTAAATTTGCCACACACAAACAGAATCAAATCCAATCAAACTTTTGAGGATTTTCCCCTTCCCTGGTAGGTTTGAGATTTCTCCCCTTTATTGTGTAGCGTTTTATCGCAAAAAGAGACTTTCGTCTTCATCAGAAAAAAAAGAGAAAAACGCTGCATACTTTTGAAAAATTGACCTTAGGTTGAAATATTGACGACATAGGAATCTTGAGTTGTCCGAATGCACCAACTAAAGCTGCTATCGGAATTCACAGAAAATTAGCTTTTTCGGGACCTAGTGCCATACAAATACAACTTGAGCAAAAATGGCACATCCTTCACTTCTTTATGGGCAGCCCTGCAGCAGTTAGTCACAATTTTAAAATAACTAAAACTTGCCTTGTTTTGCTTGCTGAATAGACCCCGAAGCCGCGCCGAAAAGTCGGCGGCGCGCCGCCGAAAAAAAAACGGTGGCGCGCCGCCGAGCTTGCATCAGCGTGCTGACG
>JAQQPU010013785.1:0-23727 GCA_029168905.1 Artemia sp. Kazakhstan ARC1039 | reverse complement strand
TTCTTACTACCTTTCACGGCTTTCTTTGTCTGAAAAGAGAGTTCAAAATTATACTTTTAGAGTTCAATCACTTTGACAGCTAAAAGATGAATATACCACTCGATGATCATTTTAACGCCAATTCTAAATATTCTGATAGCCAGTATCCAAGATGCGCTCCAACCCCCCTTTCTTAATGAAGCTAAATATGCTAAAAACTTTGCTGGCTTTGTAGGCTTGCATTATTGTTGTGCTTATATCCCAACAATAGTTGATTCAGAATTCCAAATAATACCAATCTTTAAAAAGCACTTAAAAAATAGCAAGATTTAGTATATAGTTTCAGGCTAGATCTAACCTCACTAGGAGGGGGCTGGAGTGTATTTGCGAAGGATGCGATTGGTATATTTGGAATTAGCGTTGAAAGGCATCTCGAGTAGTAAGCTGATCTTTTAACTAGCAGAATAATCCAAAAAACTTAATATTTGCTTTAATATTAAAGTTAATATTTGAAATCAGCGCTAAAAGACCCCCTTAAGTGGTAAGTTAATCTTTTAGCTAGCAAAGTAATCGACAGAACCTAATCTTTACCTAATATTTGCTTTAATATTAAGATTTAATATTTGGAATTAGCATTTAAAGGCCCCTCGAGCGGTAATCTGATCTTTTAGCTAGCAAACTAATCGAAAAAACTTGACATTTACCGCAATATATTGCCATAGTCAAGACAATATTTAACATTTTGATAATTTTGGATGACAGCCTTGTTAACAGATTTTTTTATTGTTATTATTATTATTTTCTTGTTGCATCTATAAGAACACAGTGAACAGTCTAATTTTTTGGCTTCATTTTTATATATAGTATATAGAATATCGTCCTTTAATCAAAATTTTTTGTAAGCCATTTTACAAAACTAACTTTTTTTTCTTTGAAGGCTCTAAAAATATAAAATTTAATGCTAAATTTTTAATCTGTATTTTTCACAGAGTATTTTCTTGGGGTGGGAGTAGAGACACCAAAGTTAGAAAAGGTTAGAAAAACGTGCGCATTCATACCATTATTTTTTCCAATGAAGAAGTTTTTTTTATCAACTTACTCTAATGTAGAAGTACATTTTAATTAATTTAAAATTATTATTTTTAATTGATTTAGCTCTCAAAAGTGGATCTTGATGGATTTTTGCTTCAAGGGAGGAGACTCCTCCCATAAAGTTTTAACCATAATCAAAATGAATACAGCTTTAATGGTGAAAGGCATGACAGAAGCGTATTTTTTTTTAACTTTATTTTTTTTCTGATTTTTATTTTTTAATTTTTTTCCCCTTCTTACTAGGTAGCTAAAGGAAGTAAGAAGTTTGGGGAGAAGGAGAAATAAGTAAGTAAAAAACAAACTATGACGTTTTGAAGGAGTATGAACGAGTATATAAATCATATTTATCCCATCTATTTCCTGCTATTGTATGCTAAAAAATATATGATTATATATATCTAATATGCAGTAATGATTTACTTAACTTTTGTGTAATTTTGAGTTTGTATTATGCAAAGACAACTATTGGACAACTGCAAAAATTGTAATTTTCATTAGTGATATAAAAATTATATGCATAGCCTATAATAAATTACAAGTTTAAATGCTATCATCCAATTCAACTTATTTAATGACGTCATAATCGTATACCAGCGGTAAGATTTGAACCCGAGCCTCCAAAGAGACTGGTGACTAACACCAGCGTCTTGGACCACTCGGCCACGCTGCCTCTCATAACTATATATGTGAATCCTGATTAACGATCACTATTTGTATTTTTAGGGGGGGGAGGGTAAATACCCCGATAGTCAATACAAACCTCCTTATTTTTAATTACCAATAATTACCGAATTTTTGAAAAAAAATAACTATAACTATTGGAGTTCTGATTAACTATTACCAAAGAATTATAATGTTTGAATCTTCAGACAATAAAACTGCACCTATTGAGAGTTCCATTAATGATAATCAAACAATTACAAGTTCTGAATTATTATATCTGAATGACAACGTGTTCCTCAAAGAACAGTGAAATAGGGTTGGGAGCAACTCCTTAACCCCAACTACTTCCCTACCCCTGTAGACATGGCTCAGATTTTTTTGTGAAGGGTCAACAAATTATCTCAACAGGGAGGATCTGGTCCTTAAAGATATTTAGTTTTCAGATAGTTAGTTCAATTATAATTAGTTGCACATTTTCGCGTATTTTCTTTTAGAATCTCCAAGAGAAACGATCCTTGGGACAGATTTAGAAACAACTACATTTTTAACTATGTTAACATTTTTAAATGATAGAAACATTTTCTTTTGATAATAGGAATATCGGTAGCTCTTAATTTCCAATCCTCTAATCAATTAAACTCTTATCGTACGTTCACAAACATTCACCGTCAGTCATATATTTAATAAAACATATTACTCAAAAGAATAGTTATGTAACATTGAAACTTCAATCTAAATTTTATATGATATTACATAAAGCTTTGAAAAGTTTTGGATGCAAAATGGCCAAGTGGAGCGAGATAATTTGTTTCATCATGCAATTTTATTACATCAATTAGTTTGCACAGTTAGGAGCAAAAGAAATTACAGCCAGAAGTTATATCTTGTCGACTAATATATATATGATGACCACATATTTGAAGTACTGGTATACATTTTATGTAAGAAACACTTTTTCTTTATTCTTCTCCCCCCCCCCTCCTTAGTGGTAGGCTGTTATTTTTTTGCGTCATGAAGCTTGGTAATTTAATTTTCGTTTATCATTTTTTTAAAAATTTACGATGAAGAATTGATGCAAACTACTGTAGTGTATGTCTTAATTGTGGTACATATACTACTACTACTACTAACAACTCATCGCAGCACCAAGCCGCCTGAGGCCAACACAGCTACGCACGCTCCTCCTCCACCCCAATCTATTCAAAGCCTCCCTTTTTACACCCGCCCACGAAGTTCCCATTTCCTTTAAATCTTTTTTTTGTGACGTCCTCCCACCCCAGACGGGGACGACCTGCTTTCCGTTTAGCCCTAGATGGTTGGCCGAAAAGAACAATCTTCGGCAATCTGTCATCCTTCATCCGCACAACATGCCCTAACCACCTCAACCTTTCTTTCATTATAGACCTAGAAAGCGGTATTGAACCACATTTTTCGTATAGCCTATTGTTTGAAATACGGTCAGTCAGCCGGGTACCCAGAACAATCCTTAAGCAATTTCTCTGGAAAACATCTAGCAAATCTTCATCCGCTTTTCGGAGCGTCCATGCTTCAGAGCCATATTTGACCACTGTCATCACTGAAGCTTCTAATATTCTAATCTTGGTTTGCAGACTTATCTTCCTATTCTTCCAGACTTTTTTTAACTGTGAAAAAACACCCTGAGCCTTGGCTATTCTATTTTTAACATCTTCACTGCTCCCACCATCTTTACTAATAATACTACCAAGGTAAGTGAAGCTGCCCACCTGATCAATCTTTTCATTACCCAACGTCACCTTTTCATCTTCACTTATTCCTAGCCTTAGTGACTTGGTCTTCCTAACATTAATTTTCAAACCAATACTAGCACCCTGAACTCGCAAAACCTCTAAAACTTCATTCATTTTGCTCACACTTTCATCTAGGATGCTTAAATCATCAGCATAATCCAAGTCCAGGAGACTTTTTCCTCCCCATTTGATTCCGTGGTCTCCCATTGCCTTTCCTGTGCTCCTTAAAACAAAGTCCATCAAAATAATCCATATAAAGGGGAATAGAACACAACCCTGCTTAACTCCTGATTTAATACAAAACCAGCTGCTAACCTCATTTCCTACCTTAACCGCAGCAGTGTTATTCTCGTACATAGCACTAATCACTTTAATGTATTTGTCTGGTATACCATACAAGGATAAAACCTTTACTAAAGCTCCTCTATCAACAGAATCGAACGCTTGCTCATAATCTATAAAACTGAGGACCAAAGGTGTTTGAAAACTTAGGCACTTCTCAATTATTAACCTAAGAGTGAAAATTTGGTCAACACATCCTCTACCTTTTCTAAAACCGCACTGCTCTTCTCTTAAAACTTTGTCTACGGCATCTCTCAGTCTAAAAAGTATCATATTACTAAGCAATTTGCTACCTACAGAGACCAGACTAATGCCTCGATAATTACCACACTCACTTTTATCACCTTTCTTATAAAGTGGCTTAATTAAGGTTTTCCTAAAATCATTAGGTACTTCCCCTTTTTCAAAAATCATATTCATAATCTCCAATAACTTATTTCTAACCTCAGAGCCACCATATTTAAGAAACTCATTTACTACCCTATCAGCACCTGGAGCCTTATTATTCTTTAATCCTTTTAGTACTGTTTCTAATTCCTCCTCACAAAACAAATCTTCCTTCACATCCAAGGTATCACAAACTTTTTCATTTTCCTCTATATTTTTTCCTGCAACTCTATCTCGGTTAAGCAAGTTCTCAAAATGTTCGGCCCATCTCGCTTTAGCTTTTTCCTTATCGCTAATTGCCACCCAATTCCTATCTTTAACTGGGACAAGTCCGGATTGACTACTACCTCTCAATTTGTTAACGTGCCAGTACAATATTTTACTATTATGCCGTCTAGCTGCATCTTCTAAATCCTCGGCAATTTTATCCATGGCCTCCACTTCACACCTCCTTAGTTCATATTTCAATGCTTTCTCCACTTTCTTTACATTTCTTTTGTTTTCATGTGATCTATCACTCAGATAATTCTTGTACAAGTCCTTTCTCCTTTCTATTAAACTTAAAGCTTTTTCACTAATATTCTTAGCTGCAGTTCTAGCTTTCTTCCCTAATACACCTTCAGCAACTTCACAAATTATTTTTCTAAAATTATTCCAACCATCTTCCACATTATCAAATTTTAAACTCTCAAGTTTAGTATTCAACTGTTCCTGGAAAGTTTCTCTCAAATTCTCATCCTGGAGTCTACTAACATCATAACTTCCCGGGAGGTAATTACCCTTCCGATATTTCAGCTTTAAATTAACCCTTGACACTACTAGATGGTGATCTTTACTTTTAACATCAATAACAGCACTCCTATATACCCTAGTATCTTGTATTGATCCTGCCAGTCTTCGATTTACTATAACATAATCAATAAGGTTTGCTGTCTTACCATCACGTGAATACCATGTTAGCTTATGAGCCATTTTATGACCAAACACCGTATTGGTTATAACTAGATTGTTATACCTACAAAATTGCAAAAGTCTGTATCCATTACTGTTTTCTTTTCCTACACCAAATTTACCTAAGCTGGGATACCATCTATCCTTATTTCTACCAACCTGGGCGTTAAAATCTCCCAGCAATAACATCATATTTCTACGTGGGACCTTGTCTATTTGCTCCTGTAACTGTAAGTAGAATTCATCTGAGTCACTAGTATCTCCATCAGTCGGTTCTACAGGGGCGTATACTACTATAACTGATACCTTGAACTTTCTAGTCATAAAATGAGCAATTAGTATTCTATTATTAATACCTTCCCAGCCTAAACAAGACTTAGCAGCTTCCTTATTCATCATGAGCCCTACTCCCTGTCTATGTACCCCATCCTTCCTGCCTGAGTAAACAAATTCTATATCACCTAATTTCATGCTTCCTACCCTTGGGATATGAGTTTCTGAAACTCCTAATAAATCCAGTTCGAATCGTCTGAATTCGTCAGTCAAAATGTCGACACGATAGTCATTTTTTAATGTCGTAACATTCCAAGTTCCAATTTTCATATTCTTTAAATCATTGAAATTATTTTCGCCTCAGGAAAAGCAATGATCCCGGATACCAGTGCAGGACGGGGATCACATATCTTCTCAAGTCTACACCGAAGTGCTTAAGCCGGCTTAGAACCGGACAGCAAGAAGTCCCTGGGACCTCCATGAATGGAGGCTTTGTGCAATCCTGGGCCCATCTTGGTCACAACATGGTTTTCAGCGCTTGGCGATGCTCTTCTATCAACAAGAGTCGAAATCCTGCACAGACAATCTCAAGCCTATTACCTCCGACTCATTATATATTCATGCCTACAAATATTATGCTACTACGGGGAGGCAACCCGTAATAGATAAATTAGCTAGGAAGAGGTTTTTCAGCCCAAAGACGCCCATCAAAACATACCAATCCCAGAAGAATTGTCCATTAGTCAGAATCCCGTGCGAATGCTGTGTCGTTTACTAGGCTATAATTTCCTCGAGGGGCGCCACTCCTCAAGTGGCGCCCCTCGTGTGGTACATATATGTTACAAAATAACTTATTTCAATTATTTTAAGTTACAAAATAAGTTGCAAAAATAAGTTACAAAAAAACTTATTTTAAACAGGTTTATTTTAACCTAGCTTCGTGAAGTCCTCGTGGCAAACCTCTGTTATAACGTTATGTGCCTCCTTATGGCACGTTATGGCAGAAGGACCGCAATAGCACTTCTATATCTTTTAGCTTGATTTTTCCAAGCTAACCGAAGCTTTGATTTAAATTATTCTTGACAAAAAAAAAATCCAAATTAGTTTCCAATTAGAAACATAGATAAATGTTTATCATCTTTCAAACTGAAATCTAATTAAAACCGTTAAATCTTGTTATAATATTCTGTCGATCAGGGTTTTTGTTTTACTAAATCAAGATTTAGCTTTGTCGTAGCTCCTAACTGTCAGGTACGATTATATGCTATGATTACTCAAATTAACACATTTTGGCTCTCTTTGGACAAAAATTGGTATTTTGTAGCTCAAAACGGCAGAAAACCAATCGATATAGTGTTTGGCCTTTAAGAGATTGGGCTATAAATCTCGGTATCGGAAGCTTAAAAAAGTTTTTGTTTTTTTTTGTTTTCTGTGTCGCAGTTCCATGTCTTCTCTCAGCATAAGACAAAGATCAATCATTATAAATTTTTTGCCTCCCTCCCATGTCTCTCTTCCTTCATTTTTATGCATTTTGTTTGAATGTCTAAGGATATTACGCTCTAACATGCAGCCCTGTATTACTAAAACCGTGATATATCATATTAACGTTTTCAATGCTTCTGAATCGATTGACTATTTTATAATTTTGTATGATGTATAAAGAACATAAAGGTTAGGTACATATATGTATACACATATGTACCTAACCTATATGTACATATATATGTAAATATATGTTACAATGTCTAAGGTTTATTTTAACCTAACTTCGTGAAGTTCTCGTCGCAAACGTGAACTTCTTTTGTAACCTTATGTGCACAGGAGAACCACTATAGCGCTTCTATATCTTCCAATTTATCCTGATGCCCCACAATTATTTTCTTTTCGAAAACCTCACGGTCAAAAATCATACCTTACAATCTACCGATAAATACCGACATTCTGATAATTACCGATTCTGAGCAAATTAAGGTCAATGAAATATAAAAAGATTCAGATTTCTACTTTGTATTTGAAAAACATAACTCAGACTTATATAGCTTAAGTCGAAATCCTTGGACCATATAATATAAAGAAGAAAAAATCTCAAACGCGACAATACAACTTGACATTGGTTTTAACTTTGTCTTATCAGTGAGGCAGGGGTACACGAAGGGATACAGGCAATGCGAATACTAAATTTCGATTCATTCTGCTTCTCTATGCATAGGTCACGCATGGACCATTTACAACTGCCCTAGTTATGTCCAAAATTGAGGCGTCCCATTTTTTCTGGTTATTTTTAATTTATTTAATAATATTTAATAATTTTCTGGTTATTTAATAATTATAAAATTACTGAACATAATTTTCTGGTTATTAAAACTGAAGAGAACGACGCTATATCTGTTTCTCAAAATACCTCTAGGAACCGCCTTTAAAAGAATGTTCATCGATGATTTCTACCAATATTTTCTTCAACTTCACCAAAATCTACCAGCTTTATCCAACCAATACCCTTTTTCAAAAAAGAAAACTGTTTCAAAGGACGGATTAGCAGGTAAATGTATAATAGATCACATTTTGATCCTCCCCATCTAAGATGGGGAGGATATTTTATTCATGGAAATTTTACGCCCCCTGAAACTACTGCGGGTAACGTTGCCGTTCAGTCTCAGTTGTATTGCCAAAACAGTACACAAACAATGAAACTGCCAATAACGGCCCCAATTAGTCTATACAACTAGTAAAGAAAATTGAAGAGAAAAAAGAAAGATTGAGGTTCCTGTAAAAAAAAATTCTTATAGTATTACGATGCTTTAACGCCTAAAGGTCATATCTAATGTTTCCACACTTCAGAGATAACTTTCAAAAAGCCGTTTGCTAAGCTGTTCGCAAAGAGGGATCAACAAGGTATAGTATATTCAATCACACTTGCTACTGATACCCCTTTGAGAACAGCTTCACAATGATTTTTGACAAGCATCCCAGGAGTCTAAACATGTCAGGTACAATCATTCTACAGCAACAATTTCTCAAAATATGTCATTGGGACCAGTTACAGCTTGTTATGTTCTATACTACATTTCGTAATTTACTTGACTCCTAACTCATTTGCAACTAATTAAAACAGCAGCTATGATGCTTTGGTGTAAATAACGACAAAGATCAGATTGACTTTCCATCATACAAACAGTAAAGAGGATAGTACAATGAAGAAATATTTAACACATTGAACCACAGAAAAAAAAAACTAATTCAACATTTTGGCTAATTTCAATATTCAATTTTAGAAAACTAATTTCAATATTCAATATATAGTTCTATGTAGTCAGATATAAATATATCTAATATACCCAACTATCGGATAATAGTCGGCCTCGGCAAAACAATAAAGTACAATGAGGATAAAATTTACCCTACGATAAAAAAAGCTTACCTTACGATAATTTACCTTACGATAAAAAAAAGTTCTTTTATTGTTGGCTTTCCTTCTTTTTTCTCGATGCTGATTTAACGCAGAGAGGACTCCGATTTGTCGTAGTGAGATTTTTGCCTATTTTGTTCAATCATCCTCTTCTTCAACAGTTCATGTATGTATGTACATGAACATACATTATGTATGTAAAATCAATAATGGGTATTGAATACCCATTATAATGGACACAATAACAAAGCTGATAGGGAAGAAAAAAAAAGCAAAGGAACAATACAGTAAACTCATATCAACACTAAAACAACATGCCTACCCCTACCGATGGGCATTTAATAAGTACTTTCAAAGTTTAGCTATTTTTGAAACGTTTCATTTTTTCCAGGACAGCATCAAGAGGGCTACTATCAAGGTAGCTCCATATCTGGTCGATAAAGGGGCGTTACTAGTGCCAGAAAGCAGCCGAAGCAGGTACTTTGCATATTTATAAAAGCAATTCCTAATAATTACTACATCATCATTCACGGAAAGCGATCAAAATGTCAAAAGAGCAAGCAAATGCGGAACTACAAAATGCTTTGATGTTGTGATGTCTTTCTTCTGAGTGCTATAAAACAACTAATCTACTAATACAAACCTCAATCAACGTATAAAGATTACTAAACTTCATAGCAAGCCTAGTTTCTTCTTGCTGACCCCACTTTGCCGCAGCGCTAGCCTCCCAAATGTTGTTACTTGTCTGTCTAACTTCACCAGTGAGGTAAGCAATGCTATATGGACATTCTGCCCTCAGTTCCAAAGATTTTTTCACCTCGTCGTCAACCAGTTCAATTAAAGTAGAATACTCATGATCCTTAGCGACGCGTATCCCCATTCTATGTTGGAATAAATTTTCCGAGTCCTAAAAAAGAAATACTTGGGTTTAGGGGCGTATCCAGCGGAAGGCGGTTAAAAGGTTTGAACCCCTTCCCCGAGAATACTTCTACGACTCGTAAAATTGCTCGTAAAAAGACTATTTCTCTTATGAAAGTAAAAAAAAAATCCCGGACTCGTAAATTGGTCTTGAAGAGGCAAGTAAGACACATTAATTCCCCTCCCCTTAACAAAAGTTCTTTTAGTAACCAACCACCTCCCCCCTCAAAAAAACAAAATATCCTGAATACAAAAAAACTAAGTATAATAAAAGAAATAAGTTGCATTTGTGTGTTCACGAAAGTTACTCGTAATTGTGCATATAAATACTATGTGGTGCATCACGGTAGTATTAATTCTGTACATAGATAGTGGTTTGTGTCTTATATTTGTTTTATTGTTTTTAGATTTTATCTTTACTCTTTTAATTAGTTTCTTGTATATTTACTGCTGAATACGCCTAATTTTCTTTTCCTTTCCTTGCACTGGCACTAAGCCCGTTGTTTTGTTCTTCATTTTGAGATTTTTCTCTCTTTTTTGTCATGGCTGGCCAATTCGGCTTTACATCTTTTACAGTAATAGAAAAGTAAATTAAATAGTAAAGAATAGTAAATGAGAAGAATAATAAATTTAATTAAAAAGAAATTTCAGTAAGTTTATTCGTTGGATAGCAGAAGAATGAAGGCATCTAAAATCCGGCTTGTGCCATTTTTTTTAATCTTTTTACTGTAATTGACATATCACACATATGAGACTTTTCTGACACCAAAATACCGTACCATACCCTCTGTAGATTACCCTTTTTTGATGATGCTTATAAGAATAGCGTGGGATTCTTATGTTCCAAAAATTGGACTTACACCAGAATTACTATTTACAGCGTCAATAATTTAGGAACATCAATTTTTAAGATTTACGTCGTTTTTAACGTATGCTATTTTGATGTCGGCAGGACCGCATTGGATAGATGCAACGCCCAATTGGATTTTTTTTTGTGGGGCCATCTTTATATATTAAATATTTAAATAAAATATACCTGCATAGCCTATAGCTACATATACCTACGTAAAGTAGGTTACGTACGTAGTGCAAAATCTCTTTAATATAGGACTATCCCGATTAAATTCAATAAATTTGACATGAACTTTTACGGGTATCAATTCTCTATATTATAGAGTATATATTATGTATTAATAAGCACACTAATAAATTTCATCCAGCAATGCAAACTTAAAATAAATATATTTTGAATTATTTGAAAAACTCATAATTTATCCCTTATCGTCAAAACAATTTGCTTTAAGTTTCAAAGTCTTTTGTTTTTCATTTTGAGCGGAGCCTTTTCAAATGTGGGACCTTATTGAGCCCAATCACTCTTTATTCGACCCAGGATTTCGGAAAATTTTCTCTAGTTAATTAAGAAGGAACATTACCGTATACAAGTAGAAGGCATAGTAGTCTATATTTCTTTTTTCACAAGTGAGTTCAAACTTGAGTTTTAGATCTTCGGTTGACCCTTCTGACTGTTTGGAATACAGCTGATGTGCAGTCCATTTTTCACCTCCAGCTTCAAAACTGGCTTGATTTTCAAAATACTTTGGACTTGATTGTAGCTCCCAAGTTACATCTGAATTGAATGCAGGAAATTGCGTGGACTGAAAAAAAAAAAAATGTTTAAAAGACGTCGGATTAAAAATACAAAAAAATCCACATGCAAACTGAACTGCAAAAAAGTGAAAATAAAAAATAAAAAAAAACATATTCATAGCTGTATGTAGCGCTACTGAGCATCAAACATCGAGCAACTAATTTTTGATTGGACGGTAAAAGTACTCAGAACACCTCACATGTAAAAGCTACTGTCTAAAGAGACAGATGCTGCACGGCCGGGGATCTAAAATGTTTTATCCCTCTTTCACTTTTTTTATAAACTATAATCTTCACCTGAAATGTTTACTCCCCCTCCCCCTCTGTGTGTGTACTTGATATAGGTCTTATTTTCAGAGCCTCTAATAGCAAAATTAAACCTTTTTGGATAAGCTGGAACACGTGATTTAATAATACCTTCTTGTGGTACTTTTAATAGCGCTGGGTGTTGAAATTAAGAAACGTATAATGTAAATTAAGGAACGTTGAATGTAGAACCAACTTGTAATGAGCGTTGACTGAAAAAGTCATTGTATACCTCACATAGCCGACCAAAGACGCCAGAGGCTTTTATTCTAAACAGAAGGATCTTGTGCCACACGCCATCAAAAGCCATTGCCATGTAAAAGAAGAAAAGACGAATGCCACGCCCCTGTGTCAGACCCACTCCTGATACTACGCAACGAGACTGTCTAATGTAGATAAAAAAAACAAAAAAACACGTAGATAATAGATACAATACAGATAATAGATAACAGAGATGATAGATAACAGATAAATAGATAATCGATACCAGATAAACAGATATAACGTAGATAAAAAAAAAACACAAGTAAAAAATAAAGCAGGATATTTTGTGCATAACTGAATTTTCTATGTGTGCCTTCCCAAAGACATTGAATATAGGTTCAATCATAAAGACCTTTTTTCAGGCAAGCAGAGAAGCTGCTTTAGACAGTTATCACATTTCAGAATTAGCTGACTGATAAAAGATCAGTCTAGATTTAAAAATAAGATTAGTATAGAAAAAAAAAATTCACTTGATTTCAGAAGAAGAGGGAACACATCGCCAAAATGGAATATGGTCTAAAGGAAAATCAAATCATGAAAACAACACAACAATTTTGACCCGTAGAGACGTAACTGGTAGCTGGTTTGATGAGGGTAGCTTGCAATTGTATATGTGAGTAACGGCATATTACTCACATATATGGTAATGGTACATTCTCTTTCTTTTCCTTTTTTTCTTTCTTTTTTCTTTTCTTTCTTCTCTTATACTCCGTTCGTTATTGTGTTTAAAGGGATCATAAATGAATTCAATTCAATTTTAGTTGGTCTGTTTTAGCTTTATGTAAATATTTATTTTATTTATATTATTTTAGTTTTGTTTCCATTTTGTTTCTACGCAGAAGAGGTCTTGTTTTATACGGGCGAAATATCCGTTTGATTTTTGTTCTTTTCTTTTCTTTTACTGGTCATATACCTGTTTGCCATTTTCAGATTCATTTGTTTATTTTAGCTGGCTGATTACCATAGCTTTATTACCATAAATTAAAGAATCACACCAGCATATCTAGGTTTTTATCTAGCATATCTTTAAAGCAGAATATTTCGTACATAACTGAATTTTTCTATGCACGCCTTTTCAAAGATACCGAACATAGCATCATTCATAAAGTTTTTTTCCAGACGAGCAGAAAAACTATCTTATTTCGCCATCAGCTGACTGAAACCTGCGGTTAGCTTTACTGCCCTGCGTTAAAGAATCGAACCACCTAATGAGTTTAGCTGCTATTTCCAATGCTACAAGTAATCACAAAAAACGATTAGACGTTAGCATCATTACTATCATTCAAAAAAAATATTTAATAACATAACAAAAAAAATAAATAACATAAGAAAATTATATGGCATCAAGAAAAATAAAAATTATTTATTCTACCGAATGATCTATAGACCAAATCAGTAGGTCCCATTTAAAACCGAAGGTACGAAGGTTTCTTATTCTAAGGTCTGATCATCATTTTGAAACTCAGAGAGGAAAGAAAATAACAAGAAGAAAAATAAAATAAAAAAGTTGAAAAAACGAGGATTTTGTCAGCCAGTGGCGAACTATGAAGAAGAAGAAATAAGCAAATATTTCGACAAGGACCTCTGCCGAGTCGTCCTAAGTGCTAAACAAAAAAAAAAAGAAAAGAAAAAGAAACCAACGAAAATCGAACCTTTCGAAGTTTACTTTCCAACGACAGAACAGAAACTAAATAAAAACCAGGTTGGAACCAATGAAAAAGAAATCTACCAAGATGATTGGGCAATAATCCTTTGTCTTGCCATAGCTTTGGCTGGCCTACAAATTCTTTCATCATTTGATGTGCAAATAGGTTCTCTCAAGTTATACCGGGTGAAAATATTGATTGAGTCCTTCAAAATTAAACTGTCGTAAATTGTGCTTAATGAAATATCTCCAGTCTCTCTATTTATTGCTAAATTTCGGTTCATATATTTTTTTTTTATCTCAATTACCTCTTTAAAAGTTTGTGGTAGGCCATTTACAGTAGATATTAAGGTTGCCTCGTCAAAAAGAACCAGATGGGTCGGATTTACGAAAATATGCGAAGCCAATGCCGAATCAAAATTGTCACTGTTATTGTTTAATCTCAGGGACTTATCTATTGAAATTTTGTGTTCATACAAACGTTCACCTAGTTGTTGATGGGTCCTAGCAATGTAAAATTTCCCACATGAGCACGGAATTCTGTAGACACCACTACCCAGTACAGGGTAAGTTTTATCGTTTCCTGAGTTGAAAAATGTTCAACTTTTTGTCCAGTTTTGTAAGAAACAGAGAGATTATATTTTTTTTTTTAACTTTTCCAAGTTTATCGCCAAGTTTCGGGATGTATGGTAAAGTGATGAAAGTTTTTTTTCTCAATCGCCGGGGTAACTGAATCAAGGGGGACGGGCTCCCAATTTTGTTGTTTTATCTTTTTTAATCGTCTATCTATGATATTTTCAATAAGTTTGATTGGGTAACCATTGCAGAAAAGAATATCCTTGACATAGTTTAATTCAGAATTTACATGATTACGGGAAGAGATTTTTAAAACTCTGTCGACTAAAGAGATTATTACCCCTCTTTTCACAGAAGGAGGGTGATGAGAAGAGAAATGTGGATATCGATCGTTATGAGTCGGCTTTCTATATATAGAAAATCCAAGGCTAGGAGCAGTTTTTATAATCAAATCATCCAAGAAAGGCAGCTTACCTGAATCTTCGAGTTCCATTGTGAACTGGAGATTCGAATCAAAAGAGTTAAAATGTGCCAAAAAATCTCTTAGAGAGTCTTGTTCATGTTCCCAAACAGAAAGGATATCATCAACGAAACGAAACCAGATAGAGTGTTTTAAGTGGAAACTATTCAAAGCAGACTGTTCTATGAAATCCATGTAAAAATTTGCCAAATAAGGAGACAAGACAGTGCCCATGGATAGGCCCATGATTTGAAGGAAATTTTTTATCGGAATTTAAAATACGAGGAGAACTTGTTGCAAAGACGAACAAGGGTCATTATTGTATCAATTTCCAAAGTTTTGTAATCCGACCAAGCTGAATTTTCCTCTAATTTTCTTTGTAAGGCCTGCTCACATTTATGGACATCGCATGAAGTGCACTTAGAAACTGCATCAAAACTAGATAAAATAGTTTTTTCTGTTGTACTTTGATATTTTAACTTCTCAACAAGATCTATAGAGTTTTTTATATAGGATTTCTGTGTGCTTAAAAGAGACTTAAAAATGGTGGCTAAGAAACTTCCTATACCCGTAGCTGGAGAACTATAGCATGCTACAATAGGACGTAACGAAATAATCTTTCTTATGGATTTTAGGCAGACCATAAAACTTTGGGGCGGAACAACCTTTGGGGTAAAATTTTCTGTACATTTGAGGGGTAATTAATCCACTATCTTTTAAAATTCCTAGCTCTTTTCTCAACTGCGGTGTGTATTTGTCCGTGGGATCAGTTTTTATTTCTTTGTGAATATTTTTATTCATTAAAAGGGTGTTTACGTTTGTTTCATAATCTGCAGAATTCATATTTACAACTGTGTTTCCCTTGTCCGCTCTCGTAATCACTGTGTTTTTGTCTGTTTAACGCATATGTTGTTTATGCAGCTTATTCAATATGAATTAGCATACGCTGCCTGACGTTGTTCAGTTTTACATAGTTGTTAATTTTGTTATAATGGTGCTTTCAAACTACGCTGTAGAACCTTTCACAGCGCTATAACTTTGAAGTTTACGTTACATCATGTAATCTTATGGAGGAAATTTTGTCCGTAACGTAGGCAGTACCAAGTAGACTGACCTCTAAATAAAATTTAAGGTCACGTAAGCTTATGTTACCTTATAGAAAAGCCCAAATAGTTGCAACTAAACAGAATTCCTGGAAGAGCAATTAATAAACTGTAGAATAAATTAGTAAAATTTTCCTTGAAGGCCATCATGCCTTCACTTCATCACATAAGATCATCGTCGGAGCTTCAATATCCACCTCCATCCTCACTTTTTATTTTTGAATGGTTTGTATTTAATAGTGATGATTTTAGATGATGATTGATGACTTGTGTAAGTGTGAAGGGCTATGCTTAACGTACCTAAACTACTAAGCATAGAATATTACGTACGCAGTGTGAAAGCCACTTAATGATAGTTCAGTCTTTGTCATGCCATTAATTAGTTTTTTTCAGTGTTTTTTTCTTTTGTTGTCTTTTTATATTACTCCACTATGTTCTATTTTACAAGGGGGGGGGGAGGGTAAAAATAAAAACACATGTATACTTAGCATTCAAACATGTACATAAGCATAAAGAAAGCAACTCAAGGTGCTCTGCTGAAAAAAAGAGCTGAGCATCGGAAGTCTGAACTGAGCAATATAAGCGGCTTTCATACTACACACGTAATTTTTCTGTGTAAAGGCGTTAAGTTACGTTACATTAAGTATGGTCATACACACTTAAACAAGTCCTTTCACATCTGGCTTATGTAAACATCCATAAAACTGCCATAATCGTCTTCTAAAATCATCACAATCGTCAATTATCACAATCGAGGTAGTTTGATACCTCGCTCTTTACGCTAAATTTGACTTTTTGTCCCGTTTTTTTTTAAGAACGACTCCTGAAATACAAGAGCCGTATAATTTGAACAATAAGAAGCTTTTTATTTAAAACTTCTAAAAAACTTCAGAGTGAAAAGCGAGGTATTGAGTGACCCTCCTCATATACCTAGTAATTTCTGTTCGTTTTAAGTTTTGATGCTGCTCCTTACTTTCAGTTGCAAACACTTTTTTATATCTAGTTATGGAGTAAAGAACGACTTTCAAACAAATATCTGACTTTAGGCTATTTGATAAACCTAGTGCATTTTAGAGAAAAACTAATATTTGATATTTCTTGTTTTCAATTTTTCTTTTGTATCGAAATTGTGGAAGAAACTTCCGGAGCAAGAGAGAAGATTTATTTTGAGTCGCGTAGGGCTACTATCTGTATGATTGATAAATATAATTGGATGACGTCATATTAAAAAAAGATATCACTAACTAAATTACAACCACTATTTGACAGAAAAAACATGACGTCATGTTCTCTACACGATGCGTTTATAAGATAGGATGACGTCATATTGAAAAGAAAGCCACAATACGGAAGTAATGCTGGCGTCACTTCAGTTTTTTACGGTTCCAAGAAGAGAAAGGTACTAGTCAGATACAAGTTCAATAACAAATTCAAGAACCATATTGAATATTTCCCTTTTCAGGTCCTCTTTTGATTCAAGATGGAGGAAGGAACTTCTGCTTCAAGTAAGTAAGTTATGAATTATTTGCAAAAAAACTTCAGGGTTTAGTAAATATTAAAAAATTCCCTTTCAGGGTCTCTTTTAAGTGAACGCAGAGGAAGAAACTTCAATTTCGAGCATATAAGTAACAAATTATTTGAAAAAAAAATTAGGTTTAGCACATGGCTAATATCTGAAACTTCCCTTTTCACCGGGCGCATTCCGCGCTGCAATCGTAATTAATGATAAGTAATTTTCTGACTGGAAATTGTTCCATGTCACCGAATTAAAAAAAAAGAAGCCCCACCCATTAGCAGTTTCTGTTCTGCGTTTATAAAATAATTAGTTATTACCACGTTTTGACAAAATCTGACATCGTCTCAAAATTTGAGATGCTTATTTTGACCCCTTCCTCTAATCCGATTTGGCTCAAAATTTGTATACACCTTTGCTTTACCTAACATCCCATGTGAAATTTATCTAATTCCATGTAAATGTTCGGGCAATAAAATTACTTACTTACATTTTAATATTCTGATATATTTGAATCTCAAAAATACTTAAATATCCTACAGTTCAGTCTATGACTTTAGAAGAAACAATCGAACATATGTTTCTTAGTGCTTATCAAGAGGGCTTGGCGCAGCGGAAGCACGCTGGGCGTATGACCTAGAGGTCAATGGACCGAAATCATTAACAATTTTTTCTTTGTTTTTAAGAATTTAAGGCCAAAAAGTTAAATAAATACTTTATAAAAAAAGAACTTTAAAAAACCATGTTTTACAAATGGTAAAAAGAGGAAAATACATTTTTCGGCTCTAAAGAACACTTTTCATATACATATTAAAAAAATTTCTGAATGTTTTGAATGCTGTGAACCCTTTAACTCAAACTTGTAAAAAATTCTAGAAATGAAAACGTGGTGCACATTTTCATTCAACTACCTATTGATATCTAATTATTTAAAATACGCACCACGTTTAACTTTTTAGAAAATTTTTACGAGTTTGAGTAAAAGAGTTCACAACATTCAACATATTCAGAAAAGTCTGAAGTGTGTATATAAAAAATATTCTTTAGAGCCGGAAAAATTATTTTTACTTCTAGTCGGGATTTGAATTAAAATGCGCGGGACATGGTATGTCTTATCCGAATCGAAAGTTGATAAAATTCTGCGCAATTAATACATTTGAGATTGATTACATTAAAAGTGTACGAATGTATTTTCTCCTAGATTTTGTTTGATATTTCTAACTAATGAAATATGATTAAAATATTATACTTTATATGAATATCTGGAGTAAAAACCGCCAAGGACGTATCCAGGAAGTATTCGGGGGGGGGGGGGGGTCAAAAATTTTCAAGAAACACATAAAAAGTGCTTATATGCATTTTGATACGTTCTTACCAGTCGAACAGAACTTACAGGGGAGTAGGTGGGGGGTCAAATCTTGTAACCCCTCTCCCAGGATATGACCTCTCAACCAACATCCTTTGATATTAGCCAAATTATGACTACAGTTTGACTATAACTAAAACGATCTCGATTCATTGGGGTAAACACCAAATTTTTTTTGGATGTACATTTATAGCATTTAAAGTAGGGGCTCTTTGCTAGACCTAACCTCATCATGGAAAGAAGGAGTTACATGAAGGTTGACTATTTTGTAAGCCCAAAATGGTATTTTTTTATTACATTATTTACCTTGGCACCAAGTGAAGCCACTACTCAATAGATGGATAACTTGATTGTAAGTCACCCCTAGTCCTCTAGGAGGATGTGAATTAAGTAAGTAATCGGATTACAGACACTTATTGACTACTAAGATCCCTGTGTCGGCCCTGCAGTG
Source organism: Artemia sp. Kazakhstan ARC1039 (assembly GCA_029168905.1). Classification (NCBI taxonomy): domain Eukaryota; kingdom Metazoa; phylum Arthropoda; class Branchiopoda; order Anostraca; family Artemiidae; genus Artemia; species Artemia sp. Kazakhstan ARC1039. Next base: position 4,616 of record JAQQPU010013785.1, on the reverse strand, counting down.
TGTTGCTACAGTATGGTTCGATCTATGGGTCAGGTATTACCAAGCTAAGGTCCAACCCACTGCGCCACTACAGGACAACCTTGTGCACCAATGTTTGAATTTTTAAAATACATGCCTAAATGGGCCGTTCCCCGTCAGACATGATTGAACAAGAACATCACGAAGCCCCGCCTCTTATCATAATTTTGTATTGGATTTGAATTTGAAATTAGGATTCGTGTTTTTGTGCGTGAGGTTCGAGTTCATGATGTTTAAATTATTGTCTTTGGGCGTATGGCTTCACATTAAGTTTCGCTTTTGATTTTTAGTATTGATTGTTTGCGTTTACTTTTCTTATTTTTTTTTTAGTTTTTTTTTAGATGAAGTTTTAGATTTGTGTTTATAAATGGGGAATTAAAATTTTTCTTTTAGATTAAAATTTTTGCTAGTTTTTGTCTATAGGGTTTAAATAGTGTGTTTTGCACTTAACTTTGGGTTATAGGATATGTTCAGGTGTGCTCTTTGGTTTTAAGATTTTTTACGTGGCTAAATTTTTATTGTGGTGGGCTGCAATGCAAAAAAGTTAATTTTTTGCATTTAGATTAAAATATTTCGCTGTCGGCGTATTTCATGTTTTGTTTGTCAACTTTAGTTTTCTTGATTGAACCCTAAACCTTTGATTTTAATACTTGGAGTTTTAGTCTTTTTTCGTAAGGTGGGGACCATTGTGAATATGATGGGTATCTCAAGACTTTGATTCGCTGTAATAGAGGGTTAAAAAGTGCGAAGAAGAAATGGCGAAAAAACAACAAACATAGTTTGTGTGTTTTTTTTTTGTATTTGGCTAATTAATTTTACTTTTTTGGGGTAAATGGCTTTCTCAGAAGCTGTTTAATTTTATTTATGAACGTTTAACGTTATTAGTAAAAGATATACGTAACTTACGAATTAACTTACGTAACGAATTTCTATATTCATATATCTTTAATGCGTACATTAGGGGGTTCGCCCCCTAGTCAATACCTCACTCTAAATGCTAAAGTTCGAATTTTGTTCCAATCTTTAAAAATGACCCCCTAATCACAAAGGCCGTTAATTAGAATAAATAGCTCTTATGAAAGTACTAAAAAATCTTTAGCGTAAAGAGCGAGGTATTGACTAGGGGGCGAACCCATTCATATACGTAATAATTTCTGTTCGTTTTAAGTTTTGATGTTGCTCCTTAATTTCAGTTGAAAAACTTTTTTTGGTATTTAATTTCTGATCACTTTTTTAAATAATGCTGGGAAATCCGGTACCCCCTCCATAGCAATGTCCCTTCCCCCATGAAAACTTCCTCCATGGAAAGATCCTCCCACGTAACCTTTGTAATTTTGTTAAAAATGTAAATTTGTTACATTTTCGTATCTACATGGAAAGCTAAAATATTTTAAGTTAAATTTGAAGTTTTGTCAGTGTTTGAAGGTTTTGTGTATAATGTTTAACTTGTATTAGTATTTAAATTTTTATACTAGGAAGGTTTTATTTGTGTATGTTTGTTTTGAGCTTTTGTATATGTTTTGAGCTTAACTTTCTTTTGTGACGGGCTGAAATTTGTATGTGGAAGTGAAGGTTTTCATTTAGATATAAATTTTTTGCTGTCAGAGTAAAATGATTCTTGTTAATTCGGTTTAAATTTCCTAGGTTTGGATTGGAAACTATATTTCACTTTCATTTTTTTGGGGGGGGGGGAGGCAGGGGAGATGAGTAAGTAAATATTATATATGAAGTCTAAGTTTTCTAGGAAAGTGTTTAATTTGACATATGCTGCTAGTGGGAGGATTTTAGGTGGTCTAGTTTTGTGCTAGAGGATGTACTGAGCTGGCTGTTAACAACCTTCACGCGGTTACCCTGTTTTTACAAATCCAAGTGCACAACTAGCAGCACATTTAGATAATCCAGAATCAAACATGCCCTCTTTTCTTAATCAATTTAAAACAATTCTACAGGGCAAGGGTTATAAGTTATGCCCTGGGGGCATACTTGTTTTTATTGAAATCTTTGCCGTAGAAACTTGAAAAAGGGCTCATTCGATTGGAAATTCAAAAGTCTAGCGCCCTTTTTAATATTCGAAAGTGATTTGAGGGCAACTAACCCCCCTCTCACGCCCACCTTTTCCCCCAAACACATCCAATCAAAATTTTTAAATAACCATTTTGTTCATGGTTGTTGACTTCAAGATAGAAATTATGTTTTTGAGGAAGACACTCCCCCACAACCCTCAGGGCAAGGGTTGTAAGTTATGCCCTTGGGGCATATAAGGTTTTTATAGAACGCATTGTCGTAAAAACTTCAAAAAGGGCTCATTCGATTGGAAATTGAAATGGCTAATGCCCTTTTTTATAGTCGAAAGTGATTGGAAGGCAACTAACACCCCTTCAACGCCCACCATTTCCCCAAACATATCCAATCAAAATTTTGAGATAGCCATTTTGTTCCACGCAGTTTAAAGTTCAGGAAATTATATCTTTGAGCAGGACACTCCCCCACAGTCTACAGGGCAAGGGTTATAAGTTATGCCCTGGGGGCATATAAGTTTTTATTGAAATCTTTGCCGTACAAACTAAAAAAAGGGCTCATTCGATTGGAAATTCAAAGGTCTAGTGCCATTTTTGATAGTCGAAAGTGATTTGAGGGCAACTAACCCCCTCTCACGCCCACCTTTTCCCCCAAAAAATCCAATCAAAATTTTTAGATAACCATTTTGTTCAGCGTTGTTGATTTCCAGATAGAAATTATGTTTTTGAGGAGGACATTCCCCCACAACCCTCAGGACAAGGGTTGTAAGTTATACCCTGGGGGCATATAAGGTTTTTATAGAACGCATTGTCGTAGAAACTTCAAAAAGGGCTCATTCGATTGGAAATTGAAATGGCTAGTGCCCTTTTTAATAGTCGAAAGTGATTGGAAGGCAACTAACACCCCTTCAACGTCCACCATTTTCCCCAAACATATCCAATCAAAATTTTGAGATAGCCATTTTGTTCCACGCAGTTTAAAGTTCAGGAAATTATATCTTTGAGCAGGACACACCCCCCACAGTCTTCAAGGCAAGGTTTATAAGTTATGCACTGGGGGCATATAAGGTTTTTATTGAAATCTTTGTCGTAGAAACTTGAAAATGGGCTCATTCGATTGGAAATTCAAAGGACTAGTGCCCTTTTTAATAGTTAAAAGTGAGTTGAGGGCAACTAACCCCCTCTCACGCCCACCTTTTCCCCAAACACATCCAATCAAAATTTTTAAAAAGCCCTTTTATTCAACATAGTTGAAATTTTTGGAAATTAGGTCTTTAGGGATGACAACCCATCCCCCCAAAACCCTCAGGGCAAGGGTCATAAGTTATGCCCTGGGAGCATGTAAGGTTTTTATACAAAGCGATGTTGTAAAAACATCAAAAAGGGCTCATTCAATTGAAAATTAAAAGGACTAGTGCCCTTTTAAAAGTCAATAGTGATTGAAGGGCCTCACGCCCTCTCACGACCACCATTTTCCCAAACACATCCAATCAAAATTTTGAGATATCCATTTTGTTCAACTTAGTCGAAAGTTCTGGAAATTAGGTCAGTAGAGATGACCCTATTAATCCGACGAGAACACCATATATGGGCATAGAACCACGTGGTTTATGGACTTTGTCAGTGAGAATTTGAAAAACAGGAATTTTGTCACATTTATGGATGGTTTTATGGATTTTGTCAGTGAGAATGAAAAAACAGGAAGTTTGTCACATTTATGGATGGTTTCATGGATGGTTATGTGTGTTGATTATTTGATGTTTTTATGGATTATTGAGTCTAATGGGGGCAGGTCAATGACACTTCCTTCATGTTGTTGCTCGATGCAAAAGTCAAGGTCAATGTTGATATTGTTGTTCAAGCCAGATGTTATGATCCGAAAATAGAATTTGTTATTGTTATTCGAGCCAGATGTTGTTGTCGTTCGAAGCAAAGTTAATGACATTTCTTTCCTGTTTGAGGCAGATGTTATGACCCTGAAATAGAATTTGTTGTTGTTATTTGAGCCAGATGTTGTTGTTATTGTTATTCGAGGCAGATGTTATGATCCGGAAATAGTATTTGTTTCCGTGCCAAATGTTACGAGTTCCCGGAAACAGTTAGATCCCTCTTCTCAGCCAATCAGCGACTCGGTTACATCCCCCTTCTCAGCCAATCAGAGGGCTCCTCCTTCGAAAGAGGCAACGTCACAGAGTTACTCCTCTCCCCTTTCCTACACTTTGAATTTATCGAGCGAAGAGGATCAGTTTCGTTTTAGCCGTGAGAGAGTTGACATCGGGAAGCAAAATGTTCTATATATGCCCATTGTGCATGTACACTCTTGGCGGTTGGTCTCAATGTGAGAATTGTACAATTATTGATGACTATAATGAAAAGTGTAAATTATGTAATCCTTGCAAATTACATAGAGGCTATGCAGTACAAATTAAAGGATGTAATTCATGTCTTGAGGAGGTGTGTGACTCACACCCCAGCGGGCACCTATGCTCCAATTGTCACAATGATAAATGTGATCAGTGGGAGAATACTTACCCCGCTATGATCGGAAAGAATCCTAAACGTGATTTTAGTTTATTTCTA
>JAQQPU010013784.1:0-11798 GCA_029168905.1 Artemia sp. Kazakhstan ARC1039 | reverse complement strand
ATATATTATATGAAACCTACTGTAGTACAATGGTGAAGAAACCCAGCTTTAGATACACAGGGTTCAACTTCAACGTTGACAACCTTAGGGTTTGAAAATCCAGGACAACATAGTGTTTGACAACCCCAAACATAGGGTTAAGAATTGGGATTTCTTCTATCCAGTATTTACTTATTACTTGGCTAGTGACTTATTATCTATATTTGTTCCGGTAATCCCCATCATTATGGTTTGCTCCTTTATCTTCTGTTCAGCCTCTCAGTTTTTACTTCTCCAAAAACCCTGTCTTTTGGAATATCTTTTATAATTTCTACCATAGTTCACTTTCTTAAAATCCAAGGCACAACACAAATTAGTAACTATCTGTATGTGGGGTCAAGCAGTGTTCATTTCAGCGATCTTTTTATCTCGTTTAAACCTATTTGCCACATTTTCTAGCATTCTTTGTCTACTTTTGATGTAGTACTGTGTTTTACAATAGATATTTCGGTTGCTCGGCTCTTATGCTCTTCTCGGTTTTTTTCCAATTAGCTCGCTCTCTTGACATCATGAATTACCAGTTTAAACTGCTGAGACAACGTGATGACCCATCCATATACTGACGGTGGTCAAAAATGAAAAAAACGGACTGGAAAAACGGGCAAATGGAAAAATATAAGCATTTCCAGCATATTCATCACTTTGAAAATAAATTTAAGAGAATTTCTAAGTATAGCCTGAAAACCATGAAACCAAAGCCTGAAACCAAAATGGCGTTAGAGTGAAACAAATAGTACACTATCAGAATTGCCCTTTGCCAAAAATTCTTAACAGGAATCTTACAGTTCCCTGGCTTGAACATCAAGGAAATTGCGTTTTTGCAATGTGTCTTCTTTTTTTCATCCTCTGCTAGCGGGGAACTAGAACATTACAATACTGATTAAGAGCTATTTTAAAGGATACTGCTACATTTATGTGCGTTTTAATTAACAAACAACAATATTTAAAAAAGGAATAATTTTTTTTTTACAAAAACTGCATCTAAAGAATGCATCTTGTATACAAGATGATTAATTACGTCACAATCTAAGGTTACGACCATAAATGACGTTAAAAGCAGAAACCATATGATGACGTTAGTTATAATGAGATCAGCACCATCAATAAAAAAATTTTTCGCTAATATATAAAAGTAAAAACAGAACTATATTAAAAATAGACAAAAATACTAGAAAAATTGCGTCTGCATATGAATGAATATCGCGTACCTGCAATCTATTAAATGATAAAACACGGTCCATAGCTACCGAAAATTGAAATTGTGTCTTTAAAAAATAGCAAGCAAGGAAATACTACCATTTTAGGCTGATTCGGGAATGGTAAATATTATCAGGGTTAGTCTTTATAGTAAAATTGCTCAGGAACCATTTTTATGGGTTCAGATGTTTCGTTACTATGGAAGTGTTTGTCTCTTACTAGGTTACGGCGACTACTGCAACCCCGACTGATCGACTGGAACTTCGATCTTCCTTCATGTTTAACGTTTTATATAGTAATACTTGATGAGATACACTTTTTCAAAGATATTTACAAACAGGAAAAAGCCCATGGCTTTTTCTTAGTTAGAATAGTAAAAGACGAACCTCAGAGAATCCGGTAGATAAGCAAGTCAAATATTGCACTATACCCCAGAAAATCAGCTTTTTAAGAGAAGCTAGTATTATATTAACTTTTAGTTACTATATGTCGTGATGTGTTCTTTACTAGCTTTCAGGTATCTCTCCAACCATGGCACCGACGTCTTTATTTATATTTTACTATAACGAACCTTGATTGATGAAAACCAAACTTATATTTCTTGTCTGTTCTTGTCAAAAATTAGTGAAAACCATCGTCATGCACTTGATGATTTAGTTTTTATCAAAGATGGCATTTTATTGCAATATTTCAGTTTCTAACGGCTAGAGTTCATTGTTTACTATAAAATTGACAACAGAAACAAAATTAATTTATTTTAAAATTTTCAGGTATTTTTCCAGTTTCAATTCATAGGGCAAAATTATGGTTCTACCTTTCAAGGCTAATCAAGGTTTCAGCTACCACTGCAACCTTGATTATTTTGCCTGGACTTGATTGGCTTTCAAGCCTGGTTCCGTATTTGGGAAAGTATGAGATTAATGATCATTGACATTGAATAACTGGCGTTCAAGCATATTCTTAATATTTGATGTTACTTTTTAACTTTGTTTCACTGGGTTATTTCATACGGCCCCGAAGATGTCTTAACTCTTTCTTGACAGGTTTCATCATTCTATGTCAATATCATGTCATGAAATTTTCATACTAATAGCCAAGAATGAAATTTTCATACTAATAGCTTCCATTAGTAGCTAGATCTTCAGGCATAGTGTCCTTGATAACACATTATTATCTAACAGCTACTGTAGTACAATGGTGATGAGACCCTGCTGTAGATTCATAGAGTTTGGTTCAAGCCAGTCTACGGTAGTGAAATGGAATATCTTCTCTCCTGTATTTACTCATTATTTGGGTAGTGACTAGTTGTCTATATTTGTACCGGTAATAATCATCATTATGATAAACCTCCATGATATTTTATTTGTCTCTCAATGTTTGCTTCTCGAAAAGCACTGGCTTTTTGAATACCTTTGATTTTCTCTGTTATATCTCAATTTCTTGAAATCCTTATCTACTTTTAATGTAGTGTAATTTGTTTGCAACAGATATTTCGGCTTCTCGGCTCTAATACTTCTCTCGCTTTTTCCCCGTCTAGCTTACTCTCTTGACACCATTAAGAATTACCAACTTAAACTCTTAAGGCAACGTGATGACCCATTTTCATATGATGACAGCAACCAAAATTGAAAAACGCCTTTAAAAACGTTCAAGTTAGAAAACATTGCCATTTCTAGCTGATTCAGGGATGGCAACTATTATCTCTATTTATCTTAAAAGTAAAAGACACTAAAACTTCTAATTTCCCCTCAAATGAGCCTTGTCCTGATGTCCTCTATTTGAGCCTCCTATTTATCTTAAAGTAGAATCTTTTTTTGAAAGCAATTTTAAGAAAGGGCTTTTGAAAATAGCCTGAATTCCCTAAAAGTGGAGTTGGATCGAAACAAAAAGCACACCGTAGGAATTACCTTTGTAGAAAGTCTTTTACGAGAATCTACAGTCCCCTGACTTAAACTATGTCTCCTGGCAATTTTTTGCACATAGAAGCTTGAAACCTCTTTAGTTCTCTCATTTGATTAAATAAAAAAAAAAGTTTTTTTCAACTGAAAGTAAGGAACAACATTAAAATTGAAAACGAACAGAAATTATTCCATATATGAAGGGGTTGCCCCCACCTCAAAACCTTGCTCTTCACTCTGAAGTTTTTAGCACTTAAAAAAATTACCTATTCTAATTAAACGGTCCTTGTGTTTCAGGAGTCGTTCTTACAAAATTGGGACAAACAGTCAAAGTTTAGCGTAAAGAGCAAGGTATTGAGGAGGGGGATAAACCCTTCATATACGGAATAAGGTCTGTTCCTTTTTGGATTTTGATGTTGCTCCTTGCTTTGAGTTGAAAAAACTTGTTTTTTCATTCAATATCTGACCGTTTTTCAAATGATTCTGGTAAATCGGGCTCACCTTCTATGAAAAAGTTCCTCCTCTCGCGGGATACTCCTCCGTGGAAAGGTCCTCCCACTTAAAATACATCCTCCACGTAAATTCCTTTCCGAAAATTCAATCCTATCTGAAATTCCCCCCACCTCCGCTGTAAAATTTCTTGCAAAAAATTCAGCCTGAAAAATTCTACTTAGCATAGTTTCATTTGAAAAAGACTGTAAGTTCTAATTGTTTTTCCTATCACTCCGGAAATCCCCCCTTCCATGGAAATTGTTTCCTGGATATCCAAAAACGCTGAAAACTTCTCCCGGAACATCTCCAAATGCAAAATTGAGTAGGAAGAGAGATAGTAAGACAAACAAAAAGAATTTCGTACAGGAATTCTGTCAAATCCCCCCAGTGTATAATTTTACCCCGAAACTTTCCCGACGGAAATTTCCCTCCACAGGGAAAACTATCCCCATGGAAACCCACGCAAAGCACCCCCCCCTCGCGAAAACCCAATAACAAATATTATACGTAAACAATGAGCAAATGTTTTCACTTGAAAACCATCCCCAGAGGTGAGAGGGAGAGTCAAGTTATTCCAAAAGGCATAGTTTTGGGACTTTTCAACTATCTTTAAAAAAAATGGCTATCTCAAAGTTTTGATCAGACAATTTTGAGGGGAAAAGGCGCGTGGCAGGGGGGCTAGTTGCCGCCCAATATTTTTGGTCAGTTAAAGGAGACACTAAAACTTCTAATTTCCCCTCAAATGAGCCTTCTCCTGATGTCCCACGACCAATATTTCGATACGATGACCCGTCGAAGAAAAAAAAAGAAAAAAACACGCATCCGTGATCTTTCTTCTAACAAAAATACAAAATTCTACATTTTTGCAGATAGGAGCTTGAGACCTCTTCGCTAGGGTTCTCTGATATGCTGAATCTAATGGTGGTATTTTCATTAAGATTCTATGATATTTAGGGTGTGTTCATTAGCATCAAGCACTTCGTTACCACCAACTCTTTGATGAATCTAATGGTCGGATTTTATTAAGATCGCTTGGTTTCCAAGGGATGTATCCTCCCTTCTTAGAAAATCAGGCAAGTTTTCTCAGGCTCGAAGTTTTCGAAGAATAACATTAAGGTTAATGAATTTTCGATGTTTTGAGTCAGCATCCTCCTAATGTACTAATTGTCATCAAAAATCCTTTTTTTAGAATTTTGGTTAATATTGGCCTGAACTTATAGCTCGTTACCACAAATCTGTTCGATGTATATCTGGCGTTACACACATAAATATATTTTACATATTATATTATATACATATATTATATAATATATTACGTATATTAAATAATATTATACATATATTATATAATAAATTATATGCATAAATATATTATATATACATATCTGTATAAATAAATATATTTTGTGTTACGCAGTTTTGTGTTACAAAGCTTGTCAGAGACGCTAAATTATGGATCCCCTTTGTCATAAGAAATAAAAAAAGGATCCCCTTTCCTGGAACCATGAAAGAAGAAAGATATAATTGCTGGACATCAGATCGCATCATATTTCGAAAAGTCCTGGAAAAAGACGAATCTCAATAGGGAAAAGGAGCGTCACATTCATGGGAGGAAATGATGCCAAAAGACTTCAAAGAGTCGGGATTTCTTCCGTACCTAACACAGAATCAAACTTCACAGCAATTCATTTCGCCTTTATGGGATGAAAGAGAAACATTAATAAAAAAACACGTCTTTTCAATTGAAAGTAAGGATCAACATTAAAACTTATAAGCAAATTATTTGGTATATGAGGGGGCTACCATATCCTCATTACTCGCTATTTACGCTAAAGTCCTAAAGTTCTTTAAATATACTTGTTCAAATTCTTCGGCCCTTGTGTTTCAGGAGTCGTTCTTCTTTTACTATTTATTTCAATATAGGCATCCTCGCTAACCTTCTGACATTCATTTTTTATTATTATTTATTCAAATGCATTCGATCGCTTAAGCCACTTGTTATCACATATGTTTCCGCCAACTAAAGAAATTAGGTGCCAGAGAAAATGTAAATGTCGTTGTTGAGGGTATTTCATCTGTTCAAGAAGCATTTACATCTTATTTTGCCAATATTGGGAAAACCACTGCTTTTTCAGTCAGGTCTTCACAGTCACAACCAGATTACAAGTCTTATCTTGGTCAGCCTTGTCTCAAATCGATGGTGTTATATCCTGCTTCTGTTGTTGAAGTAGCCAGGATTGTAAATAGCTTGAAGGGTTCTTCGTCGTCTGGCCCTGACTGTATTCCAACTATGGTAGTTAAATTCATTCTTCCTTCAATCATTTCTCCATTGAAAAAGCTTATAAATCTTTCTTTTGAAAATGGGATTTTCCACAGTTCTCTTAAGCGAGCTAGAGTAATTGTTCTATATAAAGGTGGACCAGGAAGTGATCCAGCCAATTATCGTCCTATATCTTTGCTGTCTGTTTTAGTTTAGTTTTTTATTTTTTTATTTTTTTTTCTCTCTCTTCATTTTTTATGTGGATCTTTGTATTTTATGATTTTTTTTTCTTGTTTATTTTTTTGTTTATTTTTTTTTTTTGTTTATTTTTTTTCTTGTGTTGAGTCTCTTACAGGTGTGAATGTATGATGCTGAAAATGTTTTTGTTTTTTATGTATTTGCTTCATTTTGTTTCTCCCCTGTTTTTTTTTCCTGGCCATAGAGCCTTGCGGGGGAGTTTATATTGAAGTGAATTTTGTTAAGTTTATTGATTGAATAAATTGATTGATTGATTGATTGATTACACTCTCTAGGACGCTACCAATCAATTTTCAATTATTAATGTATACCATTTAATAAGAGGAAGTTGGGGCTCATGGGGGTGGTAGCCCATATCACATCTTGTTTAGGTCTTGGCATAATTTGAAAAAGGATCAAAAATTAAACTTAAAAATGAGCTTTTTAACTGAAAGTAAGGAGCAACGTTAAAACTTAAAACGGACAGTAGCTATTTCATACATGAAGGGATCTACTCCTCAACCCCCACCTCTTTATGCTAAAGTTTTTATAGTGCTTTCAAAAAACCTTCTTATCACAGGAAACGCTCTGGCGCTGCCTACGGTAAAGAGCCATAAGGCTTCAATTTATTATCTTTTTTCCAGAGCCACTTCACATGAAAGTGGTGATCATGGAAACGTCGAAGAGCACTCATTCAATTGCAAATTAGAAGTTCTAGTACCTCTTTTAAGAAAAAAGGGATTGTATGGCAACTAGTTCCCTTCCCACACCCGTTTTAGTTACTTGTTTTGGGTTTCATTTATTCTTTCATAGTAAATTTTGGTCATTTTGAGTTTGAATTATTGTAGGCCTTAATTTTTGCTCGTCTTAAGCTTAATATCGTTCTTTACTTTTCTTTGAAAAATTCTTTTTCGGGAAGTTTTTTTTTAATGACTTTCAATTAAACAACCTGTTTTGAGCTCTCTGTTTGAGCTCTCGTTCTTAAAGAAGTGGGACGAAAATTCAAACTCTAACGCAAGAAGCGGATGATTGAGGAGGGGAAAGTCCTTTAAGTTTCTTTTAAATTACAAAAAAAACAGGGCAATTTATAAACTGGCTGATTGACTAAATTTTACCAAATTGACTGACTGATAGACTGATTCCCTGGCTGGTGAATGAACTTTATTGGCCTCGTTTTGTTTTGTCTTTTCTTAATATTTTCTTCGTTCTTTTTTTTTTTTTTGCATGTTAACAAACTGAATAATAAGGACAAAAGAATGAGGAACAGATGCTACCATATGGGGCCACTACCTGTAATTACTGTTGGGAAAGGATGGGGGGATAGTGGGGCAAGGGGACTTCAAGTGCTGGGCCTAGGGGAAGGGATTAAAAATTGTGTCTCTCATCTAGAATGTATTTGCATTAGACACTCCTATGGAGTTCGTAATATATGCTCAGTTAAATAGAAAAGCATAGCAAAAGCCACTAAGTGTTGCCAAATAATCAAAATTGCGTATCTGTAATATCTCGGGACGGCTAGGGGTATTATGGAGGTTGAAACGTTCAGGGAGTGTAAGGAGAGGGGGGAGGCAAGTGAATATTAATGTATAACTTAAGAAGAGGATGGAGGTAAATCAAAAGAGAATCTGTGCATCCTGGTTATCAAAACACAATGTCTGCAATCAGAAGCGCAACCAGGAGTTTTGTTCGAGGGGGGGGGTTACTAATTTTTTTTTATTGGGGGGTACTCAACCAAGTAACCCCCACGCATACAAACGTCGTTGTCTGCAATATCTCAGAAACAGCTATGGGGATGGAGTTGAAAATTTCACGTATTGAATATAAAGGAAACAGCCATGGGGATGGAGTTGAAAATTTCACGTATTGAAGATAAAGGAAACAGCTATGGGGATGGAGTTGAAAATTTCACGAATTGAAGATAAAGGAAAGAGGGGGCATTTCTAGTAAAAAGGGGGGCAATTTACGTCTCCAGTCAACCTAAACTTTTTTGGACTATAAGCTGCTATGGGACTTTAGTAGTAAGGTAAATTAAATGACACTATGTGTAGATAAGTTGTTAAAAATAGCCTATCAACACAATCTAGGGATCGTTTTTGGATATCAAGTTCAAACTTTCAGGGAACTTTTTCAAGGAAAGAATGCACTGACACTCAAATTTTTAATCTCTTTCCTCATCCCTTTCCAGTGACCAGTTACCTGTGTCCTCTTAAAATTCATAATCAAAACACTCTTTGAAAAAAAAAATCATCACAATAGAAATTTTCTGAAATAAATTTAGAAATAAGAAGCTCGATTAAATATCGTTTCCAATATTTTTTCTTTTTTAATACTTTAAAAAGGGGTCTAATTCCAATTAAACGATCCTTGAGTTTCAGGAGTCGTTGTTGAAGAATTTAGACAAAAGTCAAACTTTTGACAAAGCATAAAGAGCGAGGTATTAAGGAACGGACTGCCCCCTCCCTTCATATGCAGAATAATTTCTGTTCGTTTTAAGTTTGAATGTTACTTTCAGTTGGAATTTTTTTTTATTTAATTCCTTATTATTTTTCAAACAATGCTGGGATATTCCCCCCCCATAAAAATTATCCCCCCTCCAATCTCATGAAAAATTCCTAAACGTAAAATACCCCCGTAAAATTTCATTCTCGCTGAAAATTCTGTCCGCAAAAATTTCCTGCAGACGATTCCACCTGGACAATTCTCCTTACTTTCTATTAGTTATTTTTTTTATTCTATATATCTTTTTTTATTCTATATATTGATTTTATTCTATATATTTTTTAAATCTTGCTAACCCCTCCCCATGGAAACAAATGCCATATACAATTCCAACCCTGCTTAAAATTTCCCCCGAACAATTCCCCAGAACATCTTCACATAAAGAATTGAGTCGCAAAATAAAAATTAAGACAAATAATTTCGTATAGGAACTATGGAAAATTCTCCCTGTAAAAAAAATTCCCTGCAAAATTCACCCTTGGAAACTTCCCTCCCAAGGAAAATATCCCCTTGGAAAATCTCCCCGCAGAAAATTTCCACCAATCAAAAAACATGTGTATACTTCCCCATAACAAATACTATATGTAAAAAATGGACAAATTTTATAACTTACAACATTTCACCCCAGGGGCTGTGGAGGGTCAAGTCATTCCCAGAAGCACTATATTGACCAGAACGACTATATTGAACAAAATGGTTATCTCAAAATTTTAATTGGATGACTTTGGCAAAAAAGGGGCGAGGGAAGGGGCTAGTTACCTCCAATCTTTTTCGTCACTTAAAAAGGGAACTAGAAATTTTAATTTTAAATTGAATGAGCCCTATTCCGATCTTTTAGGGCCATCGGTTTGATACGATCCCACCTAGAAAAAAAAGGAAAAACAAAAAATACGTATCCGTGACCTTTCTTTTGGCCATAAAACTCAAATAGGAGCTTGAAAACTCTATGGTAGGGTTCTCTGATAGGCTAATCTGATGAGGCGATTTGTACTTTTTGATTTTTTTACTTTCTTGGGCTGTTTCCCTTTTTCGAAAACCCAGCAAATTTTCTCAGGCACGTAGCTTTTGACTGGTAACATCAACATTGATGAATTTTATATACTTGGAATCAGCATAAAAGCCAATTCCTTTGATATATCTGTCATTTTCATAGTTTCGTTTTTTAGAGTTTTGGTTACTTTTGGGCCGAGTCGTTTCTTACTTATACTTCGTTACCACGAACGGTTTGTTAAGTTGTATCTTATCCAGAATTAAATAAAAACCAAAGGCCATTAAATAACAGCATTACAACTTTGAACGAACCGAACTTATTTCACGGAAGAGGAGGGATACCCCTCTCCTGAATAATTTTTCTTTAGGCTAGAGTTTCAGAGTGCTATGCAAAAGCATTTATGAGCGTACTTGCGTTTGGGCACTTCTTAAGGCGTTGAGTACCAAAACCAAACCTCTAGCAAAAATAGTTAAACTTTAACACAGTTATACGTCACTATACACAATTTGATCAAGCCTCAAATGAGCCGTCCTAGTCAAACGAAACTGCAAAACAAATGTTTAAATTAGTTTTTAATTTCCTATGGACTACGTTTATCTTATAAACGAACGTGCAACATGCGGCATTTCTATATCTGAAACTGGAAGACTATATATAGTTAGATGATAATTTTAAATCTATTAGCTTTTCAGGATTATTCCTCAGTAGCATTTCAGCCTCCTTTTATTAAATATTGTTCTGTGCCATGAAATGAGAAAAAAGGGAAATAAATGGAAGAAAAGAGAAATGAACACAATTCAGCGATCATTGTTTTCAAAGAAAGTACAGAATTTCATATTCTGCAGATAAGGGCTTAAAACCTTTGCAAAGGAGTGTTCGAATAAGGCCTGCAATAGGACCAACTTTGATGGTTTAATTTTCATCAAGATCACTCATCTTCTTCCTTTTTCTACAATCAAGAATATTTTATCAGACTCGTTTACTTTATACAGTTAGAGTTGCTATAAAAAGCCAATTCTCTTGATGTCTGTGATGTTATCAGAACTCTTTTTTTTTATATTTTTGCTTACTGTTAGCACGAGTTGTTCCTTACTTACAGTTCATTACCCCAAATTCTTTGATCATATTCTTTACTGTAAAATCGTAAGGAACCGTTGTTTCTTACTTACAGTTCATTACCCCAAATTCTCTGATCATATTCTTTACTATAAAATCGTACCACAAATTCTTTGATCATTAAAGTTTTTGCAAAGAAAGTATCCATCGGCAAACCCAGCTGGGGTTATTGAGAAGCATATTTGTGATTTCTCTACTGAATGCCAGAAGTCTTCCCGTCTTTGGTCGTTTGTATTTGTCCCTTGTAGTTGTCAAAGTGTTTTTTTTCTATTTTTTTCTTTTTTCTATTTCTTGATTTTTACTCTGTCTTTTTTTGGGCTCTGCCCAGTTTTTTGTGATGGGTTATAAATAAAATGATGATGATAACGATGATTAGATCTTGTATTATACAGAACACAAAAATACATCTCGTGTTATAAGTCTTGGGTTATACAGTAGTCAAATATCGATCCGTTTGTTTTCCTAAATAACAAAAGCTAGCGTCGTTTGTCAGAGACATCTAATTGCGGCCCCCCTTTGTTATTCAAAAAAGAAAGATAATATTCTTTACTGGAGCCGTTAAAGAAGAAAAATACAATTGCTGGACATCAGGATATGTGATATTTTGAAAGATTCTGGGAAAACACGATGTCTCGAACGGAAAAAGAATGCTTACATTCTGTTAAAAGACTTCAAAGATTTGGGACTTCTTCTATATTCATCATAGCATCGGACTTTAAACCAAAGACTTTGGACTTTTCAAACAAGTCGGTTGGAACAAAAATAAAACTAGAGTTCAGTATTAAATAAAGCGTAAATGAATTCAATAGTACAGAGTGGTTTTAACATATAGCCTTTCAAAGTTAGAAGTACCAAGGACATTGAAAATAAAATCTGACAGTTTTAATTGGTTAAGTGAAACTTACACAAACATATATATTTTAAAAAATTAAGAAATTTAAGGAATTTTTACAATGAATTAAATAAGTTTACAATGAATTAAATAAAAAAAAACTAGTTTTTTTTTAAACCGAAAGTAAGGGGCGACATTAAAACTTAAAACGAACAGAAATTATTCCGTATATGAAAG
>JAQQPU010013783.1:0-23729 GCA_029168905.1 Artemia sp. Kazakhstan ARC1039 | reverse complement strand
TGATGTTGACATCCAAGAAAAACAACAAATAAATTGCCCGACACTCAAACATCCATCAAAGTGAGAAAAATCCTGTTTTTCTATTCTCACTGACAAAAACCATAAAAACATGTATAAATTACTGTTGACATCCGAGAAAAACATCAAATAAATTGACCATAACTCATAACCGTCGTCCAAGAAACATCCATCAATGTGAGAAAAATACTGTTTTTTCAAGTGAGAAAAATCCTGTTTTTTCATTCTCACTGACAAAAACCGTCTCTCTATGGACTCTATGCCCATATAAGGACTCCCGTCACGACTAGCACCCTCCTTTCTACTACTAGCAACGATGGTTTGGCTAGTTTTATTTTGCATGATATTTCTAAAGCCAATTAAGATGAAGAAATGTCTTCAAAGTCAAGGCTATAAGAAAAAAAATTTCTGGATATTTTTTGTCAGTTTGTAGTTTACGCACTAATATCAATATCAGTAACGATTCTATTTGAACTTTCTCCAAGTTGATCAAATTGGTCTCTAAAGGGCTCATGATAAAAAAATAGCGCACGCCATGCTGAATGGGCTTTCAAAAACCCATCTGGTCGAAAAACATGTTTGTTATTGTTAATGATTTCCAAAGATGTAAGAAAATTATGGAAAATACAATTCTCTGGTTCAAATCTGAAACTTTAGTCTATTTTCTGATCGAAAAATAAAACTATTTCTATAAAATCTGAGCTAATAAGGGTTTTTGCCTTAAACTCTAGTTTCTTGTAAGAAAATTATGGAAAATACAATGCAACCGAGTCTCTCAAACCCCGTAAAGCTCTTTTAACAGATACAAGAACTACTTATTTAACACAAAAACTTCGTTTTTAATGAGCCCTAAGTAAAGAAAAACCACACGGAATCAGGCAACTGAGTCTCTCAAACCCCTTAAAGCTCTTTTAAAAGATACAAAAACTACTTATTTAAAACAAAAATTTCGTTTTTAATGGGCACCAAGTAAAGAAAAACCACACAGAATCAGGCAATCGAGTCTCTCAAACCCCGTAAAGCTCTTTTAAAAGATACAAGAACTACTTATTTAACAAAAAAAATTCATTTTTAATGGGCACCAAGTAAAGAAAAACCACACGGAATCAGGCAACCGAGTCTCTCAAACCCCGTAAAGCTCTTTTAAAAGATACAAGAACTACTTATTTAACAAAAAATTCGTTTTTAATGGGCACCAAGTAAAGAAAAACCACACGGAATAAGGCAACCGATTCTCTCAAACCCCGTAAAGCTCTTTTAAAAGATACAATAAATACTTATTTAACACAAAAATTTCGTTTTTAATGGGCACCAAGTTAAAATTTTCTAGCGATATCCATTCGTGTATGTAGGGGAGGCTACCTCCGGTCCATTCTTGGTACACAAAACCTTGGGATTTTCACGATCCGTCTTATAAACTAATGTAGTTCACCCATTTTTACCTTTTTAAGCCCCCCCCCACCAACAAAAAATTTCCCTTGCATGTGCCTGGTGATGTCAAACCTACACTCCAATTCACAAATGACTCAAACCCCCGTGCAACTGAACTCCCTTTAACTGAACCCTCGTGCAACTCAACCCCCGTGCAACTCAACCACATTTAACTAAACCCCGTGTAACTGAACCCGCATGTAACTGAACCCCGCGTGCAACTGAACCCCCGTGCAACTGAACCCTCGTGCTACTGAACCCTCGTGCAACTCGACCCCATTTAACTAAACCCCTGTGTAACTGAACCCCCATGTAACTGAACCCCTGCATAACCGAAACTCCGTACAACTGAACCCCCCGTGCAACTGAACCCTCGTGCTACTGAAACCTCGTGCAACTCGACCCCATTTAACTAAACCCCCGTGTAACTGTACCCCCATTTAACTGTAACTGTGTGTAACCATGTTACTATGTGTTAACAGAACACAACTGATGAGCGAAAAGTGATGAAAGAGAAGGGTAATATCGAACTCTCAGCTACCATTCTTGGGAGACATCTGACAGTTTATAAGTGACCATGGAATTCCTGTGTTATTTTAAAGTCACTTTTCTGTGAATAGGCAGCGTGGCGGCAGAGTTTGCGTGGCGATGATAAAAACACATCAGTCCAGTTGTTGTCAAGAAAAAAATTACACAGTGATAATTTATTGCTCCCGCTAGCATTATGCGCTTCTAGGTCCGGGCCTAGGGACCTAGTAGTAAATCCAGGTCTGAGCGTGCACATATTTCCTTTTGGTGAATTGACTTTCCCTTTAAGCACTCTCTGAAAGTTCCAACTTAATACACAAATCCCTTTTTGAGATATGCCACTTTGAAAATCTGCGTGCACATAGTGTATTTTGATTTAGTTCAAGTTCCACCTCAAATACCTCATTGTGTCAAATTTTCAACTTGATATGTGTAGCCTAGTGCCAGGATCCCGTGGGGGAATCCCCCCCGCTCGTAATTGCTAATCACTTTAACCCTTTTTCTCCATCGTCAAGTAAATGCTCCAAAAATATTTTATTCAGAGATTTCATGTTAAAAAATTATCCAATCACTAATTACCCCTTTTTTGCAAATGTCAATCAATGAATTCCGATTGTAAAAGCATGTTTAATCACGTTGCATAAGTACATGCTCTGAAAAGGTGCCAAGGAACGTAATCTCGTCAAACTGTGAAATTCTTATCAATAGCACAGGAAGGAACATAAAGTCCCAGAATCCATAAGTACATGCTCTGGAAAGGTGCCAAAGAACATAAAGGACCAGAATAGCATAGGAAGGAACATAAAGGCTCAGAAATGGAATGTACTACTCTACTCATATACTGCTATTTGGTAATCAAAATGTTAATATTATATGATTTATTAAAGTTATGAAAGTAAAAACATTTATATTTTTTCAGTAAAGTGCAAATTATGTTCTAGCCTTGGGAAGGCATAGGGGTTTTGAGCCTTACTCATGCTTATTTCTGCTCGTTTTGAGTTTGACTCGGTTATTTATTGTAATTTCTGTTCGTTTTGGGTTTCATTTATTTATCGATGCTGGTTTGTGGTAGTTTTACGGTTGGCAGATTATTTGATTTATGTTTTGCTCATTTTTGGTTTGAATGAGTTTTTCACTTTTCTTTGAAAAACTTGTTTTGTGGAAAAAGTTTTTTTTTTTAAATTAATCTTATAAGAGATTAGGTTTATGTGTCTGTTTTTTTTTTATTTCTCTTCCTTTTTAGTGTAATTTACTCCGTTGGTTTTGTATACAGTGGGTTATCATTATTAAAACAAAAAGCAGGGTGTTGCTGAATGGGGTGAGGGAAAGTAGCATAGAATGATTAAAGGGACATAGGAGCTTCTTTGGAGGGTGTAAAGATAGGCTTTGAATAGATTGGGATTGAGAGTGAGCATTAATTACTTCTAGAAAAATTATATTGCTTTATGAAAACACGACTTAGATGTAAACCGTAAAGTTGAAGTACCCTTGCGAAAACACGTCTTAGAATAAACTGTAAAATTAAAAACAAATTTTATAACCACGGAAGTACAGGGTTGTAAGCTCTCTTTCTGTTTGGTATTACCAAATACACTTATGCAATTCTCTTAATGAAAAAAAAATAATTTTTTAAATGAAGTTATTTCAATTAATTTGCGTTTATTTATAGGGCACGAAATCCAAGGAAATTCGAAAGGAAACTGGGCGATTCCCAGAATGGTAAAAATAGAAACGGTTGAGCCAATAACTTTCATCCAGATAGCTTGTGGTGAACGGCATTGCATGGCACTTGCCAAAAGTAAGTAGTCCAGAAATGAATATTGCGTAAAGGACACGCTTTTAGAGGATCATATAATTAGAATATTTATATTTAACATTATCCATATACATTTAGTTGCTGTGATGTAATAGTCATTTTTCAACGATGACGCGTTTTTTTTTAATTTTTTTTTTGCCACCAAAGGGTTGTTGTTGTAGTATTCTCTTATTACTGAAATCAGACAGTTTATAAGTGGCCACAGGGTTCCTGGCACTGCATAGCCCGACCCCCTTCCCTCTTCCAAAAATTATTAACGATATTTCATTCCAAAGCTTATGGGAGCTGACCCTTTCCGTCGATGGCCCGACCTCCCTCCAAAAAAAATCGTAACGATGTTTCATTCCAAAACATATGGTAGCTGACCCCCAACTCTCAATGGCTCACCCCCCTCCCCCCGAAAAAATCCCGATATTTTATTCAAAAACTTGTGGAAACTGTTATCTTTCTTTTCATACCCCCCCCCCCCAAAAAAAAAAACAATTGACGATATCTTATTCCAAAACTTATGGGAGGGGACCCCTAGCTCAACCAATGGCTCATCTTTGGAATATTTGTAGAGTATACCAAAATTCACTCTTTCATTAATCTTATTTGTAGTACTTTCTCTGTGGCTACTAAGTTATGCCTATAAGGGAGAGGGATTTTCATGAGGGTAGTCTTCTGGGGTAGTCGCATGCAGATTTTTTTCACAGGGTAAGGATTTTACGGAAATAATTTTACGGTGGGAGTTTTCTTGGGGGAATACGTCTAGCACCCCTAAAAAGTTTCGAAGATTTGCTATTGTACAGGAGCAACAAATTTTAAAAAAGGTTACTACATGTGTCTTGAACAGTCCTAGAAAGAACTAATGAAATCAAACTGCATATCTGATGTATAATAATATTTATTGCTAAAAGCTCATCGGGGTTTCATTTATTCTTTAATAGTGTGTTCGGGTCGTTTTTTTGGTATTCTGGTATTAATTACTGTAGTTTTTAATTTCCTCTGATCTTAAGTTCAATATAGCCTTTACTTTTCTTTGAAAAACTTCTTTTTCGGAAAGTTTTTTTTTTTTAATAAATGAAGAAAAAGAGTATCAGTGCTACCCATGCAAAAATGCGATTTTCCTTTTTGTTCAAGTTTGGGGCTGTAAGTTTCCTGGTTAGGGTTCTTAACTATAGTGATTCCAAAAGTATAGTTTAAATAATTTCTTAGACCACACTGCTTCTCGTCGTATAGTTTAAGTTTTGCTGTGATGCCTTTTATAAACATTTTACTATTAAGACAATTATAAATATTTAATTGCCATTCCTAAGTAAGCTAAAAATGCCAGTTTCTTCTCACAAGACAGTTGTTTATCGAAATATATTTTTAACATTTATTATTGGTTGTTTTGAGCCCCATTTAGGGCTCTAAGTAAAATTTGACCCAGAAGGTATTATTAAAATTAGAAAGACAATAAAAACCCTCTTCCTAGCCACAATATGTAAATATGAATAAATTTACCTACAATTCTTAGAATTTGAATGTCAATCACAGGCAGTGCAATAGCGCTGCCTAAATAAAGAAAGATGTTGGCATTATTTATTTTTGGTTAGACCAGGGCACTTCGTATGGAAGGAGTTGTTGTAGAGTTGAGGGGCTCATTCGATTGGATATTGAAAGGGCTAGTTACCTTTTTAATAGCCGAAAGTGATTGGAGGGCAGCAAGTTTCCTCCCCGCGCGCACCATTTCCTCAAACACATCTGATCCAATTTTTGAGACAGCCATTTTGTTCAGCATAGTCAAAAGGTTCGTAGTTAAAAGATATTAATTATGTGTCTGAGAATGACACCCCCCCCCAGCTTTCATGGCATGGGTTATGAGTTTATCCCTTGGGTATAAGGATTTTTATAAGAAAGTGGTCAGGGTGCTCATTAAATTGGTAATCAGAAGTTCTGGTGCTCTTTCCAAGATTCAAAGTGATCAGAGGGCAGCTACCTCTCCCCCCCCCCGCACATACACATGTATTTTATTCTAACTAGTGGAAAAATAATATAACAAGTACTTTGGGGTCAGTACAAACCACAAAAGTCTGGGGGCAAGGGTTTTAAGTTATGGCTCCAGGGCATTTATGATTTTTATGGAAGGGATGGTTGTTTAAACTTTAGAGGTAGCTCATTTGGTTGAAAATTGGAAGTTTCAGTTCCACTCTAAAAGTCAACAGTGACATAGGGCAACTAGCTTCCAACCGAACTACCTTTCTTTTCACCAAACGTGTCTCATGGAAATTGTAAAATAGCTGTTTTGTTCCAAATAGTCCAAAGAACATATAATAATGCCTCCAGGGTTGACACACCCCACTAGAGCCGTGGGACAAGGGCTGCAAGTTTTGCCATGGGGACATATCGGGATTTTATGGATTTGGTGGTCGTGTAAACCTCAGATGGGTCTCATTTCACTTGAAATTTCAAGCTATAGTGCCTTTTTAAAAGTGATTTAAAAAGTGCCTTTTTTTAAAGTGATTTAAAAAGTGCCTTTCTTTTAAAGTGATTTGAGAGCAACCAGGTTAAGTGTATATGTGTTGTCAAAAGGGTGTAATTTAAGAATGACTGTGAATATTAATTTGGAACTTTCAGGAAATAATAGGGGTGGGGATCAATTGACCAAAAAAGCAATATTTGCATGCTACTACTACTACCACTGCATCTACCGCTACCACAACTGCTGCTATCACCAAAAATACAATTTCTGTAGTGAGTTCTACTAAGGCTGAGGATATTGAAATAAACGTCTGAGGAAACGTTTTGGAGAGACTTGAGATAAATCAAAATATACTATGTGCAAAGAGATTGCTGATATGGACGTATCAACAATATTTTTTGAACGGCTTATCGTATCAAGAGGAAACTTCAGCAACATCATGAGTTGGATGTACGGTTGACCAAAAGGCAAAATATGCCTATTACTACTGCTAATAAAATTGCTGCTACTATTGTTACTACTACTAATAATAATGATACACTATTACTGCTACTGCTGTTCTTACTACTGCTACTTCTACTATGATACTAGTACAAATAAGGTGAATTATGTTAGTACTATGATACTAGTACTACGCGTATAAAGGTGAAAATTTGCAGAATAATGAATGGGAATTTCAACTAAATCAAAACACATTATACGCACGCCGATTGTCAAAAGGGCATATCTCAAGAATGAATTTTGGCTTTAGGTTGGAATTTTCAGAGAATACTTAAAGGTGAAGATCAATTGACAAAAAGATAATATATGCGTGTCACTGCTTAACATTACTACCGCTGATACCTTTACTAATACTACTTTTGCTACAAAACTACTCCAACTACTACTTCAATTGCAACATCTCTTAAGGCTTAAAGCATTAAGATGAAAATGTGTTCAAAAGCGCATATCAGCAATATTTTTGGAACAGCCTACCTTGTCAAGGTGAAACTTCTGGGGCATCATGAAAGCTAATATAACCCTAAAACTGCAACTATTTCTCCTACTACCACCGTAACTACTGCGATACTAGCTCTATTAAAGCCAAGTCTACGAAAATAAAGTTTGAGAGACAATTGATGACAAATTTGAACTAACAAAAGACACTATGTGCACTTATATTGTCAAAAGAGTGTTTGTATTAAGTTGGAACTCTCAGAGAATGCTTAGTAAGGAAGATCAATTGACAAAAAGGCAATATGTACACGCTGCTTCTAATACTACTACCACTGCTACATTGACCCTCGTAAGGACATGTCGACAATGTCATAGCAATGGCTAATTGTATTAGGTTGAGTACTAATGCTACTGTGGGTACTACTATTACAATTATACCTAAGGGTATGAAGGTGAAATTTTCAGAGAATTTTTAGGAGGGATGGTAAACTGAATCACAACACGCCATCCGTATGCAGGTTATCCAAAGGGCCTATCAGCAATATCTTAGGAACAGTTTTGTGTGTGAAATTAAAACTTACAAGGCTTGTTGTGAACTAACCAAAAGACAATATTTGCACCATAATATAACTGCTTCTACTTCTACAGCTTCTACTATTGCTACTGCTGCTACTAA
Organism: Artemia sp. Kazakhstan ARC1039; assembly: GCA_029168905.1. Lineage (NCBI taxonomy): Eukaryota > Metazoa > Arthropoda > Branchiopoda > Anostraca > Artemiidae > Artemia > Artemia sp. Kazakhstan ARC1039. The sequence continues at coordinate 15,878 of JAQQPU010013783.1, read as the reverse complement.
AGCTAAGAATACGACTATTAATTCTACTGCTGCTACTGCTACTACTTTAAACTACTGGTACCACTACTAATGCTACTAAAGCTAATGGTATTCAGGCAAAAGTTTTGGGCAATATTGGAAGTCTATTGAACTAAATCGAAACACACTATGCCCACACAGGTTGTCAAGAGGACATATCAGCAATGCTTCAGGAACGGTTTTGTCAGTAATATCACAATAACGGCTTACATTATTAAGTTAGATCTTCTAGTAAGGTAAGTTTTTGCGGATTTTGAACTATTCTGAAGACACCACGTGTACATTTTTAATGCTACTTATACGGTTACTGTAACTAATGACACTAAGGGCATTAAGTTGAAACTCTTAGGGAACGCTTAGGGGGAGTTTCAACTAAATGTAACAACTATGCATGCAGGTATTAAACGGGCATACAAGCAATATCATAGGCATTGCTGCTCTACCATAGCTAGTAATATTATTGATATTTTAAAGGAGCTAATTTGATTGAAAATTAAAAAGTGATTGGACGGCAATAAGCCGTCCTCTTTAGCCCATAATTTTTCAATTAATTCCAATCAAAATTTTAAGACAGCTATTTTCTTCTGCATAGCTGAACATTCTAGTAACTATATATCAAGGGTTGTTTGATAGATGAGCCCGTTAGATAGATGAGCCACGTTAAAACTTAAAACGAACAGAAATTAATCCGTATATGAAAGCGGCTGTCCCCTCCTCGACGCCTTGCTCTTTACGCTAAGGTTTGACTTTCCCACAACTCTATTTTTTTAAACAATAAAAAACTTTAGCGTAAAGAGCAAGGCGTCGAGGAGAGGACAGCCCCTTTCATATACGGAATAATTTCTGTTCGTTTTAAGTTTTAAAGTCACTCCTTACTTTCAGTTAAAAAAAACTTTTTTTTTATTTAATACGGTAAAGTTTAACTTTTTTTCATATTAAAAAAAAAAAAAAAATACTGCTCAAGCGCAAGTCGTTGAACTTGAATGAGAAGTAAAGAATTTTAAGCCTTTAGCATAAAGAGCGAGGATTGAGGAAGGGGCAACCCCTCTCATATACTGAATAATTTCTGATCGCTTTAAGTATTTATGTTTCTTCTCCTAACATTCAGTTGCAAAAGCTTTTATTTATTTAATTCAATCAATAGCTAAAGGTCTTGTCTTCACTTTTGACGGGACCTTAGTTTTTAGATGGAATATGATGATTTGTATTTGTTGAATATTTACAGTTAGTATTTCTCTGCGTTTAAAATGAGAATTTTCCCTTTTTTAGTCTCACTGCAGTAAAAAATGAAAAGTTATGTGTGAAAAGTGTGTTTTAATTCAACTGGATGAAATCAGCTAAAGTAACGAATTCAAACCGCAATCAAATTTAGGAAAAACCACTTTTCACCATTGTCTCTATGTTATAATCTAAGTGTCAAGTAAAATTAATGATACAACATACCACGTTTAAGCATAGCATTTGGTTTTCTTTGCTCAATCCCAAATGAGGTTGTTTCAATAGCTGTATTGAACGAAAATAGCTTTTTCCGCTTTTTAGTAAAAAAAAAAGAAGAATAGAAATAGGTCTTTTGTGTTTTTTGACGTGATCTGTTTTATCGAAGCCCTGTTTGTTTTGTTGTTTTCCTTTCTTAAAAAAACAGATCAGTCCCCATGCTTGATTACGAAGGCTTAATTTTCGTCGGAGAGTTTTGCAGTCTCGATAGCCTGAAAACTGCTGCCACAAAAGTATCACTAGTAAAACGGCGAACTATTGGCAATGGGCGTGATAACACACCTGTTCCCACATATATCAGTCCATCTGATCATAAATTGGCACTACTGGTAATCTTCTCATGGAAAAACACTTGGAGTTCATAACTACCCATTAAAGAACATCCAGATGCATATTTTTCAGCTACTAAGAAAGAATGGAAGACAGCAGATCACTTCTATAAATGGTTTAAAGATGTTTTACTGCCTCAGGCGCCGAAGCCAGTATGTTTTTCCAACAAATATTTGATATTTTTTAGTCAAAAGGCGGTATTTCCTATGTAAAACCTCTTCAACTTAGCCACATATGCATATACAATGACAACGTTTTATTCCTGCGAAATGAATAGAAACCATAGAGTGCGAAAGCACAGGTTGGCTGGCCCCCAACCCCCATTGCACTTCTTGGCTGGAGGGCCAAGAAACGGAGCCGAGCAACGCCGGTGTGGACCTCGAGGTTCCAGTGCCGTCCTACCTACCTACTTACTTTTAGTTCTATTCATTCTCCTTTATTTTTTTCAGGTGGAGAAATATATACTTGGGGAACTAATGATTGGGGTCAGCTCGGATTGGATTTCAAGTTTTATGAGAACAAGATTTATTGTCCCAGAATTATTAAATTTTTGCTTGACGTTCCCATCTCAAGGATTGCATGTGGACGAAACCACTCTTTGGCTTTATCGAAATCAGGTAATATCCTTTTGATAAAGGTATTTTGCGTTCACTTTTTTTTAGAATGCCTATCTAAAAGGAAATCGAAATTTAATAGTTTGCTGTTTCATATTCATTTACATCTGACTAGACCTATAGAGAGACTAGCTCGAAGAATAGGCCTAGACTAGATAAGAATAATATTAGAGTAATGCGAAACCATTTTTCTCAGTGATGAATATACTACTCTAAATGATGATGAACAGGGTATAAACGAACAAGAGACCCTTATCGTAATTGTTACCACAGACCACGTATATGGAATAATCCACTAAACAAATAACTCAATATGTCGCTAAAATTTCATAAATTGAAACATTTAAATTTGATAAATACAAAAATTTAAGATAATCTTCTGTCAAATGAATTTTTTTCTTTTGTTTCAGTTTGTCTTGTTCAGGTAACTTTATGAACGAATACCAAGAAAAATTCCCATGTGGTCTCCAAGTGTCTGAGAGCGGATACTGAATTGTCCAAGCGGGTATTGAATTGTTTGGTAGGATTTTTCCATGAAAAATGTGGGTAGCCTAAAATGTTCACAAGGGTACTGCAGGATGACAACACCCTTAATTTCTGGCGTAGTTGTTTTTTGTTGCTGTTGTTGTTTTTTTTTAAGTGAATTACTTCACAATTCAGTCATGTATTATTTAGAAGTAGCAGTAGGTCGCTTTGCAGGGGGGGGGGGGGGTGCATAAAGACATACTTTGTTCAAAATGCATAAAATAATGCTTCGACAATTCAAATTTGAAATAAATGTCTCATGTGTGCTAGCAATGGATTTAGCCTCAGACGATAAAAAACATAAAAAATTATCAGGTAAAGTAAGCATATTCCCTCATGAACATAGATTCAGCGGCCTATGCTAGGTTTTTTTTTCAAGGGACTGAAGAGTCTCAGGGAAAAGGAAGAAAAGATACTAGGTTTTGAACATAACACATATTTTTTTTTGCTGTCTTGAACACACTAAACAGAGAAATTGTCATAATTGATTTTGCTTTTTTAGGCTTTTGTCAAACTTACTTACCTATGACACATACCTGCATAGTTCATCTTTATCAGGACTGAGATTAGGCTTAGCCTGACTGGGTTTCTGGTGGGAGTTTGCTCAGAAATTAATCTTCAGGATTAAAGTAAATGGACTCTTGATGGAGAAGTTTAATAGCTAAATTTTTATCTGATTTTCTTATGTGCAGCATGTTGACATGGGACAAGCCTAACAAAAATGATTCATGATTCATATCTGATAAAACATTAAATTTAAGTCTTATATTCCTGCTCAGGGCCATCATATTCATGTTATGAATTAGATTCAAATTATCCACATTCCCTCTGCTTGCTGGACTATGGACTGAACTAATTTCAATATGGGTGACCTGTCATATTATTCCTACAGTTGGCAAGTAATCTTGAGACAAAGAAAGGAAATATGCTTTATTCCTTTCTTTCAAGCCCCCTTTCACTGTTTTTTCAGCCCAGTTCAGCCCAGTTTCAGCCCAGTGTATTACTGTTTTAATCTGCTCTCATTTTAATTTTCATTGTTTGTCTGATAGTTTTTTATTTCGGGTAACTAATGATTAAGTAGAAAACTACCTTGCGATATTAATAGAACTACCTTGTTATACCTCCAAAAGAGAAAGAGACACGATGCCGGCCAAAAGGTGAATGCGGCAGGGATAGTATTATCTCTCTCTTTCGCTGCTTGTTTCTCTTTACGTCACCCTCCAGCATTTCTGGCTCCAGGTTTAGGATTCTCTCTGTCACCCTTCGCCTTGTCTTACTCAAATTTCATGATGCTCTCTGTTCCCCTCTACCATCCGTGGGTACGGATTTACAATTTCACCAGAGTGACTCCGAGCTCTCACACCAGTTTCAGATCATACATCCAGGAACCAAAACGCCTTCCCTCTAGCTCCGATTTTGGGGCTAATATACTCAGGGCCACCATGGAAGGGTGAATACCACTTCTCCACCTTAAAGAATAAGGTTTTTCTGAAGAAATTCCTGCAGTCTTGGCGAGTAAATAATACTGCTAGTACTACTAACAATTCGGAAGGAAAATCAATGTCCCATGACGGGGAGGGTCATACAGAGCTGATAAAACAACAGGCTCCAAAAACTTTACAATTACAGTTAGAAATAATGAGTGACTTGATTTTTTCTGGTATGCTCGTAGTTCAAAAGGTGTATTGTTTACAAAAACCCAGTGAGAAAATAAAAAATGTTGCGAAAGGGTGCCGACACACTGTACTAAGAATCATTTTGACTTGAGTGTTTGTAACAACTGTTTCAAACGTAATTTTATCCCTAGGGTGAACGTAATGGCCATTCTTTTTTTTTAGTTAAAAAAAGTAATAAAAATAGACCATAATTACTCTCTCAGCCATATCCAACTTAGATCATGTATACTAGGGCAGTGTGAAAGTATTACCCCATTGACACTACCTTACTTCAGATCGAAGTGAATAAGTTTAATTTTTGTGACATCTCGGTTTGGGCGATCAGTTTTAAACAAAGAGAGGCCGTTTCTTTTCTGCATCAATCTGGCTGCCTTCGTAAATTTCCTCTTTTCTTTCGGTGCCTCTGGAACCTCTTTCTTAATTCGCTTTGCCTTGGGAAACCGATCTGCCGGAGTACCGTCCATGGTCCTGTTTTGGGACTGATTTGCTCCGTCTCTCGTTTTCTCTTTTGATTAGAGCGGGCTGGTGGTTGGGGACACATGTCCGTCTTCCACTACTGGTGCTATCTCTCAGGCACCCTTATGTGGGGAAGATGTACTTTGCAAAACATTCGTCCGTAGCCTTCTGGATTCTCCTCATTATCTCGGGTTGGACTTCTCTCTGCGCTGAGGCTCCTCCTGCCGCTCATCGTTCTGTGTCGTGATTATGTTTGCCCCCGATTCAGGCGTGTTCTGGTCCGGGTGAGAATGGCATTTTAAGTCAGTTGGGATCGTCTCAGCCACAGAGCTCTTTGAACCGTCCGCCAATTCCAGACTCTGGGAGCCTACTATTGTTGACAAGAGTTCGTAGTTGCTTTTCAGAAACTGCTTATTATCCACGCTCGTAGCCTATTTGAATTCTCCATTCGCGATCTTTTCTTCCTTCATATCATATCCATCATCAATAAAAACAAATTTTCTCTTGACTTTGGATTATGATTACCAGTTCAAGACTCTGACCTAAAACAAAGCCAATTCAGCTTTGGATCAGGGGGCCTCGGATGAGCCCACCACGCACACCCTCAGCCATCTATTTTGGTATGTCACCCAATGCTAATTTGGTTTACTTGAAATTATTCGCCGTCTGATTGTGAGGCCATCTGAGGGGTGAGCGCACATCACCGTCCAAGGACCTGGGTCCTTCTCTAAATGTTGCCCTTGGACGTTGAAAAACCGAGTTATGTCCGATGTACCCTTTCCCTTAATTCCCCTCTGCAACTTCATTGTCGTTCCGGCCCCTTCGTCAATTATATCCACCTCCACCAATCCACCCCTCTGTACTGGTCCTTGGTAACTCTCTCGATGGCCAATGATGAGTTGAGAAACACCCTGAGTTAGGTTGTGGCTTAACTTGGCTGTATCGGGGCCCCTGTGCAAGGAAATGAGGGCGGAGTTGACCCTGAGAAACGATGTTAGCAGTGAGATGAAAGTGGCAGAGATTCCCTTATCTGTATCCTCCATCTCCAATTTTTCTCTCTGTACTTCTCCACCGTTTCTGGCTTTAGGCTTAGGATCCACTCCGTCACCTTTTGCCGTGTCTGGCTCTGATCTTGTGATTGTCTTCTTTCTCCTCTGCTATCCGTGGCCAGGGTTTTTACATTTTCACCTGGTAGGCTCCGGGCTCCCGTGTCAGTTTCAGATCACTTACTCTCAGGAATAGCAATGGGATGGTGGCCGTCACTCCCCTAAAGAACATGGTTTGTTTGAGGAAATTCCGCAGTCCTGGAAATTAAATAATATTACTGGTACTACGAACAACTCCGGAACGGGAAATCATGTTCTAGGACAAGGAGGTTCATGCAGAGTTGGTGAAACAAGAGTGGGTTTTTGACCCTTACAGACGATGCAGGCCCTAAGATAAAAGTGGAAGGGATACCATTATTTTTGTCATCCGCTTCCTGTTAGTCTTTCTGTCCACTCCACCATTTTTGGCTGAGAGACGATGCCGGTCAAGAGATAAAAATGGTCGGAATATCAATATCTCTAGTATACGCCTTCCGTTTCTATCCATCCCCCTCTAGTATTTCTGCGTCCTGGGCTAGGATCCTCTCCGTCACCCTCAGCCAACCAAGGCTAAGGTCTTAGTATTTCATCGAGCAGGCTCTGGAATCCGGCACAAGTTTTAGAACAGACACATCAAGAGCCCAAATCCCCTTGCAGCACCAAATCCATTGAATTTGGATTGCATTATCAAAATCAGACACAATGGGCCGTTCTATTTTTACCATCCTCACTTCGCTTACCGTCTTTACTAATGGGGATATCTCCCTGTATTCCTGTTAGTCTCTCCTTCCCCCTCCACCATTTTTGGCTGAGAGGCGATGCCGGTCCAGAGATTAAAATTGTCGGAATCTAGTATACGCCTTCCGTTTCTATCCGTCACTCTCCACTATTTCTGCGTCCTGGGCTAGGATCCTCTCCGTCACCCTCAGCCAACCAAGGCTAAGGTCTTAGTATTTCATCGAGCTGGCTCCAGAATCAGACACAAAGTTTCACAATCAGACACATCAAGAGCCCAAATCCCCTTCCAACGGGCAGCATGGCAAAGGTAGCCGCCACTGCCCTTACCTTAAAGAATAAGGTTTGTCTGAAGAACTTTGACCGCCATAGAAAGTAAATAATACTACTACTGCTAACAACTCATTGCAGCACCAAATCCCTTGGATTTGGATTGCAGTACTAAAATCAGACACAATGGGCCGTTCTTTTTTTTAACATCTTCACTTCGCTCATCGTCTTTACTAATGAGGACATTTCCCTGTGAATCTTCTCTTGGGAAGAGAATGGTACGCGTAGTTAAAAGAGAGCATATCAACAGGCAGTTAAGATTGTAAAAATGATTTCATTTTCTCAAAAATGGATGGACATGATGGTGGTCTTTAAGAAAACAACTGGGTATTGTTGTTCCTAAGTCAGTCCCCTCTGTCTTCTAGATTTCGAAACTGCTTGTTTTGCTATTCTCATTGACAAATGGAGTTTTTAGTACTTCCATTGAAAAAAAAAACGAAATTGCCAACCTTGATATTGAAAAATAGATTCCCCCCCCCACCCTAAAATCCATGAGTAGACAAAACTGTTTGCAAATAATAAATGTGATAAAACTATTCTTGCACATTTAGAGCATCGAATTATCCAATAGTAGTTAGTAATCTTTCCCTGCATGTATCTCAAAAACATATAAAATGGTATCACATTTCCCACCCATATTTTGAAAATTACCCTACCTAGATCTTTAGACACAGTTATCAAAACTTATCAAAAGGATAAGTTTGAGTATCTCGGACTCCGGTATGAGAATTCTATCAAAGCTACGAAAAATCTAGTTATTGCAGCACTTAAAGAAAAACTGCGGAAAACTTACGGTATGCTAGCACAAACTAAAAGTCAATTTGACAAAATTACGCTCGGTCGTCTCTGTAACGCCATGTTCGCGCCATATGTCTTTTTTTTAACCCCTTTATGGAATTGCTTTATTAAAACCGAACGTAACCAAATTGGTTAAATTTTTTTTCGGCATTGCAAATATTTATTGGGAATTCCCATATGGTTCAGAAACTTATGTTTCGCAGAGGTACTATATTTTTGAGATAAGTAAGAAAATGGATGAGTTGTATACCCGTTTCAAAAGTCGAAATAGAACAATACACGACTTCCCATTGGCTAGTCTTATGCATTAAAATCGTAATTTTGATTTCCTTTGTTTTCTCTTTTCCATAGTTATCGCAGTATAATTTTGTTTTGTAGCGTTGTTTGATTTTTTCGTTATTTTCTTCTTTCGTTTTTATAACTCCTTCGAGTATTTACATGTGTTTGTATGAAGGGTAGAAATAAAATTGTTATTATTATTATTATTAGTTGCTTTTTTGCAACAGTCATTGAAAAGATTTGTATTCTTTTCATTACTTACCAAAAGTACCCTTTTATCCTTACTCAATTTCACCCTTTCCTTTTTATCTTTTTTGTTCGGGGATGGTAGAGGGGCTTTTTTTTTATTTGGATGGGGTGGGGTTATCTTGTTTTTGGTAGTAAATAAGAAACATCTTTAATTTTCTGCGACATCTGTTCTTTGTTGGCTTCGTTGCACTTGGTAGCTCTTGTCTTTCATTCTTTTTTTGGTTTAGGGGCTACATTTAAGAAAATATTCGTTTTTCGGCTGCTTCAAGTTTTATAAGGGTACCTCATATAGAATAATTGTAGCCCCCATCTGGAGCTCCTTTGCATGTTTTTAGCAAAGGCAGCCGAAGCAAATAACTCGGATACTTATAGAACCAACCTCGAATGTCTTTAATATGAACTATCTACCTTAGTTCTACCCTAGGATGGCTGAATGGATGGATGGATTATAGACAAAATCTAACAACAAGTGAAAATTACATAATTTCTTATACAATTGTATTACAAGCAGGAAAAAGTATATGGCTTTTTCTTAATTGGAATAGTAAGAGACGACCTGGCTACAACCTACGATTATGACATCATTGATCAATGTTTAACATAAAATTATAATCTTATTTTAGTTACTATGGGCTGGAAGTTTGTTCTTTACTGTAACTATTTTGAAAATAATTTGTTTTAATTACAAAAAGTTTTTAACCCCATTAATTTCCTTTAAAATGAGCCATTGAACAACTCTCTACGTTGTTCCAGTGCCAAGCTATCTATGGAATATAAAGTTTTATTATAACTTTACCACGAACTGTTTGATTGCTTCAAAAATCAAATATCATGGTCGTAGAAACTTCGAAAAGGGCTCATTCGATTGGAAATGGGAGTGACTAGTGCCCTTTTAAATAGTCGAAAGGGATTGGAGGGCAACTAGCCCCCCACCCCGGCCCATCAATCCCCCAAACACATCCAATCAAAATTTTGAGAGAGCCATTTTGTTCAGCGTAGTTGATTTCCAGATAGAAAATATTTTTTTGAGGAGGACACTCCCCTACAACCCTCGGGGCAAGGGTTTTAAGTTATGTCCTGAGGGCATATAAGAACAATGTTGACACAATGTACAGTTTATTTTTTTTCTTTAAAGCAGGGCACTTCATATAGAAGGGGTCGTCGTAGAGACTTCAAAAGGGGTCTCTACGACCCCATAATTAATTCGATTGGAAATAGTGAATTCTAGTGCCCTTTTTAATAGTCGAAAGTGATTGGAGGGCAACTAGCCCCCATCTGCACGCCCATCATTCGCCCAAACACATCCAATCGAAATTTTAAGATAGCCATTTTGTTCAGCGTAGTTGATTTCCAGATAGAAAATGTGTTTTGAGGAGGACACTCCCCCACAACCCTCAGGGCAAGGGTTTTAAGTTATGGCCTGGGGGTATATAAGGTTTTTATAGAAGGTGTTGTCGTAGAAACTTCAAAATAGGCTCATTCGATTTTAAATTCAAAGGGCTAGTGCCCTTTTTAATAGTCGAAAGTGATTGGAGGACAACTAACCCCCCCCCCCCCCCCACCCCCCCCATTCCCCCAAACACATTCCAATCAAAATTTTGTGATAGCCATTTTGTTCAGCGTAGTTGATTTCCAGATAGAAAATATGTTTTTGAGAAGGACACCCCCAAACCCTCAGGGCAAGGATTTTAAGTTATGCCCTGGGGACACATAAGGTTTTTATAGAAGGTGTTGTCGTAGAAACTTCAAAAAAGGCTTATTCGATTGGAAATTCAAAGGACTAGTGCCTTTGTTAATAGTCGAAAGTGATTGGAGGGCAACTAGCCCCCCCACGCCAATCCTTCGCCTAAACACATCCAATCAAAATTTTGAGATAGCCATTTTGTTCAGCGTAGTTGGTTTCCAAATAGAAAATATGTTTTTGAGGACACTCCCCCACAACGTTTGGGGCAAGGATTTTAAGTTATGCCCTGAGGGCATATAAAAACGATGTTGGCACAATATACTATGTATTATTTTTTTGCTTTAGAGAAGGACACTTCATATGGAAGGGGTCGTCGTAGAAACTTTAAAAGGGGTTCATTCGATCGGAAATTGAGAGTTCTAGTGCCCTTTTTAATAGTCAAAAGTGATTGGAGGTTAACTAGCCCCCCCCCCGCTCAGCATTCCCCCAAACACATCCAATCAAAATTTTGAGATAGCCATTTTGTTCAGCGTATTTGATTTCCAAATAGAAAATATGTTTTTGAGAAGGACACTCCCCCACAACCCTCAGAGTAAGGGTTTTAAGTTATGCCCTGGGGTCATGTAAGGTTTTTAAAGAAGGCGTTGTCGTAGAAACTTCAAAACAGGCTCATTCGATTGGAAATTCAAAGGGCTAGTGCCCTTTTTAATAGTCGAAAGTGATTTAAGGGTAACTAGCCCCCCCCACGCCCATCATTCCCCCAAAAACATCCAATCAAAATGTTGAGATAGCCATTTTGTATAGCGTAGTTGATTTCCTGATAGAAAATACATTTTTAAGGAGGACACTCCCCCACAGGGGAGTGTCCCCTCAGGGCATGGATTATAAGTTATGCCCTGGAGGCATATAAAGTTTTTATTGAAATCTGTGTCGTAGAAACTTGAAAAAGGGCTCATTCGATTTGAAATTTAAAGGTGTAGTACCCTTTTTAATAGTCAAAAGTGATTTGAGGGCAACTACCCCCCCCCCCCCTCAAGCCCACCTTTTCCCTAAACATATCCAATTCAAATTTTTAGATAGCCATTTTACTGAATGTGCATTGTCAGTTTAATACACATATATTTGATTATATTATTTGATTTATTAAAGTTATAAAAGTAAAAGCATTGATATTTTTTCAGTAAAGTGCAAATTTTGTTCTGGCCTTCGGAAGGCATAGGGGTTTGGCGCCCTTCTTATGTTAATTTCTCCTCGTTTTGAGTTTAACGCGGTTAATTATTGTAATTTCTCTTCGTTTTGGGTTTCATTTATTTATCGATGCTGATTTGTGGTAGTTTCACGCTTGGTAGATTATTTGATTTGATTTTTGCTAATTTTTTGTTTAATGGAGTTATTTACTTTTCTTTGAAAAACTTATCTTGTGGAAAAAGTTTTTTAAATTAATCTTGGAACAGACAGCAGTATGAAAAGACATCAAAAATTCAGTTTTTAGTGGAAAAATTTATTCTGTTTTAAAAATAATTTGTTTTAGTTACAAAAGGTTTTTAACCCAATTAATTTACTTTAAAATGAGCCATTAAACAACTCTCTACGATGTTCCAGTGCCAAGCTATCTGTGGAAAAGAAAGAAAACAGAAAGAAAAAAGATGCAGATTAGGCAAAATGCTGTAGCAGTTGCCACTGTTATTGATTTTCAAGCCAATATATTTCCCTCGCTATTCAAGCTAAATGACAGAAAGTTTCCTATAGAGGGGGTTTTGGACAAGGCAGTTCTAATGGTATACTTTTTGTTTTTATCTGACTTTTTTTAGGAGTTACGGGTTTTTATATTTCTTAACATTGGACTTGATCGTCTCTTACTAGGTTGCTAGCTGCCTCTGCAACCCGGATATATGGCTACAATTTATGATTATGACGTCATTAGTCACACTTGTACATAAAAATCCATTTTTTGTCAAATGTGATAATATTTTAAAAATTATTTGTTTTTAAATTACAAAAGGCACTAGATGTAGAAATTTAGAATGCAATTCAAACAGCTTCAAAATGAGCTATTAAACAGCTCTCCATGATTTTCCAGTGCCAAGCTGGCTGAGCAGAAAAAAAAGATGCCTTCGATGCCAAATATAATTGTTCAAGTCATTTTTCTTGTTTTTCAATCCAACAAATTTTCTTTGTTGTTCAAGCCAAGGGACTGTAAGTTTTCTGTATAGGAGTTTCGGACAAGGTGGTTCTAATAGTGTACTTTGTGTTTCGATCTGTCATTATTTTTAGGAGTTATGGGTTATTTTGTTTCTTAGTGGTTTGTTCTTTAGTAGTTTTCAGCTATCTCAACAGCCATGAATCCGATGCAATTTACATAATCCCAGTTTATACTGAACTACACCGATCCTTAATTTAAAACGTAAAAACAGTTTTCAAAACATGTTTTTTCACTGTTTGGTTACTATGGGCTCTGGTTCACCTTTCACTTGGTTGCGCCAACTGCTGCAATCAAATCATTTGTTAAACTTTAAGTTACAAAGGACTTCGGTTTGTCTTTTACTTGGTTGCAGCCATAGTTACAACCATGATTTTGAGCTCGTTCTTTACTATATAGCGCTACAACCCGGATTACAAACAGGAAAAAACTTATGGCTTTTTCTTAATTGGAATAGTAAGAGACGACCTGGCTACAACCTACGATTATGACATCATTGATGAATCTTCATTATGATTTCAAGCCGATATAATTACCCTTGCTGTAAAAGTCAAATGACAGAAAGTTTCCTATATAGGGTTTTGGACAAGGCAGTTCTAATGGTATACTTTTTGATTTGGTCTGACATTTTTTTTAGGAGCTATAGCATTGGACGTGAATGTACAAAATCAAATATCTTTGAAAAGACTGCAGTATGAAAAGACATCAAAATGCAGTTTTTAGTGGAAAAATTTATTCTATTTTAGAAATAATTTATTTTAGTTACAAAATATTTTTAATCCAATTAATTTCCTTTAAAATGAGCCATTGAACAACTCTCTACGATGTTCCAGTGCCAAGCTATCTGTGGAAAAAAAAAAATATATATTCCGTTTAGGCAGTGTAGTAGCCGCCACTTTTCTTGATTTTCAAGCCAATATATTTCCCTTGCTGTTCAAGCCAAGGGACAGAAAGTTTCCTATACAGGGGTTTTGGACAAGGCGGATCTAATGGTGTACTTTTTGTTTTGATCCGACTCTTTTTTTAAGAGTTATGGGTTTTTATATTTCTTAACATTGGTCGTGATTGTCTCTTACTAGGTTTCTAGCTACTGCTGCAACCCGGACTAGGTTGCTAGCTACCGCTGCAGCCCGGATACGATTTTGACGTCATTGATGAATCTTTACCATGAAATATGCAGTTTTTCGTAATTTTTTTTTCTATTCTAAAAATAATTTGTTTTAATTACAAAAGGTTTTTAACCCCATTAATTTCTTTTAAAATGAGCCATTGAACAGCTCTCTACGATGTTCCAATTCCAAGCTATCTGTGGAAGAAAAAAAAGTAAAAAAAAAGATCCCGTTTAGGCAGAATGCTGTAGTAGCTGCCACTTTTCTTGATTTTAAACCTAATATATTCCCCTTGTTGTTCAAGCCAAGGGACAGGGATTTTTCTAATGGGGGTTTCGGACAAGGTGGTTCTAATGGTGTACTTTTTATTTTGATCTGACTCTTTTTTTTAGGAGTTATGGGTTTTTATATCTCTTATTGGACGTGATCGTTTCTTACTAGGTTGCTAGCTACCGTTGCAACCCGAATACTGCCTAGGTTAGTGAAACTGTTTACAAAACTAGTATCTACTGGGAGTTGATGCATCAGACACTTCTCAGTTATTAATCTAAGATCGAAAATTTGGTTAGTGCATCTTCTGCCATTCCCAGAACTAAAAGCTAAAAAATTCCTAAAACTAAACTGATATATTGGCTTAGTATAAATGTTTTTTGTGATTCATCGCACGGCATAATTGAATCCTTGCTCACTGATTCTCAATTTATGGGTACTGTATATATAGTTAGGGGTTTTATCGGGCTTATATGCTTGAATTTTAGGTACTTCCTTCTTTTCAAAAATCATGCTCATAATCCTCCAACCTCATAACCCCCTTACATTAAAAATTTATTTACCTAACTGTCAGTATCCGAGGCCTAATTATTCTTAATCCTTTTAGTGCTGTCACTAGTTCTTTCTCATAAAATAAATCTTACTTCACATCCAAACTGTAAACATTTTCATTCTTTTTTGTATCTTCCGGTAACTCTATTACGGTTTAGCACATTCTCAGAACGTTCGACTCATTTCTCTTTGACTCTTTCCTTATCACGAATTGTAACCCTTTTTCTATATTAATTAAAAAAAACTTTCCGAAAAATAAGTTTTTCAAAGAAAAGTAAAGGCCATTTTAAACTTAAGCTCAGGAAATACAAATACCTGTTAAAATTCAAACTCAAAACGACCAGAAATTACTATTAAAGAATAAATGAAACCCAAAACGAACAGAAATTAAATAAACAATCATAGCAAAAAACATACAACAAGTAATAAGATAAATGAATAAATAGATCTTAAAGCGAGTAATGCTTAGATTGAATATGAAAATCAAGCTTAAAACAAAAGCAAATATTTTGCTATTAAAGTATAAATGAAACTTAAAATGAACAGAAATTAAATAAACAATCAATGCGAAATAACATAAAATTTATATTAATGTAAATGAATAAATAAATCTTAAAACGAGTTAAACTTAAAAAGAATATGCAAATCCAGTTTGAATCGAATAAAAATAACTACAAACAAGAGTTTGGGTATAGCCTCACTGCAGAAGCCTAAAACCTGCTGCGTCATTGGCGCTTTACTGAAAACAATTCTTTGAAATGTTTTCACTTTTGTAACTTTAAGAAATCAAAAATTAATTAAGATTTTAGGGAATAAATATCAGCATATGCAAATTAAATGAACAATGCACATTTTTTTTCAGTAAACTCATTTGAATTTTTTTTTCAATAAAGTACAAATTATATTCTGGCTTTTAGAAAGCATAGGGGTTTTGAACCTTACTCATATTAATATGTGCTCGTTTTGAGTTTGACTCTAATATTTATTTTAATTTTTGTTCGTTTTGGGTTTCATTTATTTATTGATACTGATTTGGGGTAGTTGTATTCTTGGTAGATTATATGATAGTCCGGACGCCAGGTGCTGAAAAGGTGAATCATACCAAGACCGAATGGGGCTGCTACGAGAATTAGCCTACCCTCCACCCCCTAAATTGACCATGCGGATTCAAAAATACCAATGGCACTTGCTTGCGAGTGGTGTAACACTCCAAAACTTGAAATTTTATTATATTTTGGTGTTTCATGCAAGAAAATGCATGTTCCACAAAGTTTGAGGTGCATTTTTCCGTTCAAATAGAAATGCCTAGAAGCCATAGAATGTTTTCATAACAAACTAACACGATTAGTTAGAAAAAATGGCAGAGTTAAAAAAAACTGGCAAAACTATATGAGTCTTGAACAGTCTTGGAAAGTATAAACAAAATCAAATTGAATATTAGGTATATAATGATATTAATTGTTGAAAGATCCAT